>PVJX010003228.1:0-112263 GCA_004027295.1 Dolichotis patagonum | reverse complement strand
GCTTTATACTATTGTGTTATGTTTGATATTATTGTAATTGAAACTATGCTCAACTATAGCAGAGTAAGAGATATGGTGTTAGATACTGTTGATGTCCAGTTGACTTAATGTAAAGTACTGTGTTGCCTATGTTGTCCTCTTCTGATCTGCTCTGTATTGCCCCCTTTTGTTTTATTCTCTTTTAAATAAAAAAAAAGAATTAGATATAAAAATAAAACCACAGAATATGCTGAAAGAGGAAATAATATCTTAAAGTCATATGCAGAAGCGATCAGTTTTTGAACACAATCACATTTAGCTGTACATTTCTGTTGTGTTCCACTAAATACAAAAAATATTCACAGAAATGCTACATAAATTTCTACAACATACTATTCAATATCTTCTTTTTGGAGTTTTTCCTAATGGTTTTTTGCTCTTCATTATATATTATTTGAATTAGGTGAATATACAAATTTAATTGAAATTTGCAAATTGCTTCCAAAAATGTGAGTTCTGTTTTCCCAGATTGCAGTAAAATTGATTTCTTTGTCTTCTCACCATCATTTTGAGGTCAACATTTTCTAAGTTTGTGTAATTTCTGGATATGTAAATGTGTTTGATACGCCTTTACAGTTATAATTTGTATGTCATTATTAAAATTCATAAAAGTGGAAAAAAAATAAAATATGGTAACATCAGACGTGAAGGCACCATTTTAAAAAAAGCATTTCAGAAAACACACTGCATTAACAATGATAATGTGGTACCTCAGATTTTTGTAGAGCTTCAAACATGTTCTACATTATGCACTATGCCTTGAGCCAGGGTACGGCACTGCTGGCTTGGGGAAACTCAGCTGTTGCCAGGGACTGAAAGACGTGTTAGTGAGAAGGTGGGTAATGTAGGAGAAGCAATTTCTCAGGTGCACAGCTGATCTCTTTCACTAGCCATTTAGAGCCTTCCTTGAGTGCGTCTTGTCTGAGCTCTGTTTATTTTCATAAAGTATCTTTAGGGCTATAACTAAAGTACGTTTCCTTTCTTTCCTCTTAGGGGATGTTCCTGACCTGGGCGCTAACGGGGGCACTCATTGCCCCTGCCAGTGAATCAAGGCCAGTGGATTCTCTCCGAGAACTCTAGCACACCAGGACAAGAGCTGTGTCAGGATGTGACTCTAGTCTCGGCTAAAGTAGGTTTCTTTTCTGTACTTGGCTCCAATGTCACAGGCAAACTGCCAACTGTGCAAGAATCCAAGTTTTCTGACAGGAACTATTCCAGATAATTCTGCTTATGCCAGCTAAACAACATGCATCATTAAATAAACCATCTTCTGACTATTTATGAAATGTTATGTCTGCCTAGCAATGAACCTACATTATTTAAACATTCAAGTAGAGGCTCATTCAATTTACCCTTGCTTGAAAATACTTTTATTTTTCATCTTGTTCTACTGATAGTAACCAACTGTACCCCATACAACTGACATGATATGGCCACCTAGGTAATAGGAGAGGGGAGAGCAGTATCTAATAAATTAGTCTTCAAAGATAGTTCTCATATTATGTGAACAAGAAAAGAACAAAGTCTAGAGAAGTTGAAAACTATTTTAAATCCTTTGTGAGTTCTTAAGTGTACAAGGCACTTGTTTTGGGGAAAGCTGAATTCATTACAATAACATGTTTCCAAGCCATGTGCTGTACATTTTGAACTCAGTCTAAAGGCACTCACATGCAAGAAGGTACCAAAAAGGCTCTCCAAGTAGCTATGATGACTGGGATGCACTTTACATGAAAAATTCTCTTAGAGAATACTTGGTAACTTTTGCTGGTACAGGATGATCCACAAACTTCAAGTGCCCAGCAAAAAATTAAAAAAGAAATGCAGCTCCTAAACCCTCAAAGAACTTGCAACCTTATGAGAACCAAGACTGATGTACAGGAGAGATTATTATTCAGAAATGACACAAAATGAAGTACTGATTCACAACTCAGAATAGAGCCTGACTGCAAATTGTGCCCCCTGGAGCAACACTCACAATGCAGATGGAACTTGTCTGCTTCTTGTGCCCCATGTGTCACTTGGCACAACTTAGAAGAGGCTGTTCACTACTTGCTCCAGTGCTGCAGATGACAATCACTGACAAGTGGTTTGGAAATCAAGGTTGTTGTTTTTTTTCCCCTTGAATGGGTGTGACCAATAGTCTGTGAACCCACTTCAAAGAAAATGGTCAAAGGACATAGCCATGGAGTCCTCTGGAGAACAAAGGCAACTGTGCAACCCCAATCTGCTATGCCTGGAGATCTACTTCACTCTGGCAACTGAGATCTTATCTCAGAATAACACAACTTCAAAACGAATGTGTCCTGGATGCTTTTTCTTCCTGAATTTTCCTTGCTATCTGCAAGAACAAGCCAAGAAAGTAGAGACATCACACATAGGTGGGTAAGCAACCTTTCCAAAGAACTCACGCTGTGGGGTCTGGAAAATGCACTGGATGATTCAAGGGAAGCAGAGAAAACCCAGTTGCACAGTGCTGAACTTGGGAAGCTTCCCAGGGCAAGGTGTACAGAAGGCTCCTTAGCCTTTACTGGATAGAGGCTAAAAACATTCCTTTCTCTTTCCTTTTCTTTCAATTCAAGTGTTGCCAATGGGAAAATAAAACCAGTCTAAACAAAAAGGAAGCTGTCTTACTAGGTTGAGTTCTTCTGGAATATTGTGTTTCCAGGTCGTATTTTATTCCCCAAACTTGTGCTAGTAGGCAGTTCACCTTCAGGTATAGCCACAGAAGCAGTGTGCTGTCAGGTTTCAGTGTTAGAAGATCAAATGTAACCTGTGGTATTGCACAGACTTACAAATTAGTCCATCTATGAAATGAAATGCAAGCAGATACAGAAAATTAAAAGTGATCCCTAATCATCATCATCAGTCATCCAGTTCAGGATGAAACCCTGGAGCTAGAGGAGGATAAATACTGAACATGAGTCACATGCATTTACAGCAGCTCTCATTTCAATGACTCCTGGCTGGAATTAATCTGACTTCAAAATACCTTGGTCCTTGCTTGTGATGTCTTGTGTAAAAAACTAGGATACATGCTCTGTACAGCCTCCGTGCTTGCTTTCAGGAGGTGGGGCTTGAGCAATATTTTATGCTACTGAAGTTCAACTCACTGGATCCCTTTACTTCAATGTTACATATTTTTGCATATATAAATTGAGGAGATAGCTGAACACATTACCAGGGAAGGGGGCACTGTACATGTAGAGACCTTTTCTTACCTCCTCGGTTTCCCTATAGTTGCCCACTTCAGAGGTAAGCACAAATGCTTTCTGCCCCATATGAATATTTGGGGTAAATCCCATTGGTGTCGCGGATGAACTAAAATACTTCATCATGAGGTGGCTAGGGTAGCATAGTAAAAGACCCCCTTCTCCAGACCTCCGCCTCACCCAGTGGGACCTCAACTTTGACTCTAGGGTACAAATAGGTACAGGAAGAAAAGCAAGGCTATTAGATGAAACACCTAAGGATTGGTAAAGATTTCCTATCTCAGATATAGACTGGGAAACAGAACTGAGATGTTTTATATCAGGCAACATAAGACTAAAATTATGGGAGAAAAAGATATAAAGGAGTGGATGTGCTTTTTCTCTTTTTTCCCATTCAATGGTATCAGGATCTCTTTTTCAAAGCAAGGGGAGGTAGTTTCTAAATTTTGAGACTCTCTCCCTGCTGGCAGGCAGCAAGCTAGGGGCTGGATGCAAATCAGAAAGCATTTCAATATTTCCCCCATATGTGAGCTTCTTAGGAGATAGTCCTGTCTTGGTATTATAATGTAGTTAAATGTATTCAAAACCAACAAACATTGGCTGTTGGTTAGTACAGTTCAAGCGCTATGTTGGACATGCATGTAAGGGATGAGAAACCAATTCCTGACTTTTACAAGCTTCCTGTTTACAGGGATTGACACATGTAAACAGGGTAAGTGCTGTGACATCAGTAGGCACCTCAGGGTACTCTGCAGACACGGCGTAACCAAATTGGGTCAGTGGAGGTCTCTGCAAGTAAACTCATGTCATGAACAGAATTCTGCATGGTAAGGCAGAGTCAGCCAGGTTAAAGGGAACCAAATGGATTAAAGCCATTAGAAACTACAGACTGGAAGGAAGGAGAAATGACATAGTGTGGTACCTTAGGAATAAATGCTGTTCAGTACCAGAACAGGAAAAATAAGAAGGCAGACAATGAAGAGAGAGAAATGAAAGAAGCAAAACTCCAGTCACTTTTGGCTCTCAGTGCATTGCTAGGAATCCTAAATCTTTTCTTCTGGAGGCGGAGGGTGATTGTTAGCATAAAAGTGATGCAGAGTTGTATATTTACATAAATACTTTTTGCTACAATAAGGAGCTACCTGAGGGATTTAAGACTAAATAGAGCAGACAATCAAGATCATGCTATCACAGTCTAGGTGAGAGATAAGAGGAAACTGAGAAGTGACAGAACGAAGGCAGAGGGGACAGTCTAGAAGTGCTCAGGAAGAAATGTGTAAGGAGTTGAATGGCTATTTGCACTTGAGAGATGAAAGATAGATGTGACTGGGAGAATCCAGTCCCAGCTTTCTGGTGTGAGTACTTGGGTGGATGCTGGTTCCACTAACAAGATGAAAAGGACAGGATTAGATGGGAGAAGAGACTAATTTGGTTTTGGAGAGGATGAACATAAGGTGTTTGAGGCCAGGCAAGCTGATACTCAGGGGAAAAGCTAGGGCACGAGATGAATACCTCAGGTTCATCCTAAGAAGTAGTGGAAGCTGTGAGAATAGATGAAATTTATCAGAATTGTGAGCCAAAAATGGAATCAGGATAATACCAAAAAATTAAGAGTACATCAAAGAAACTAGTTCACAAAAGATAAGGAAAAAAAGAAAACAGACATAGGGGTAAGAGAATATAATTCAAAGATGAGTGAAAGCTAAGCAGCTCTAAATAAGACAGACAACACAGAAAAAGACAAAGTCTCTAGTTTCAATAATCAGGAAGTAAGTGTTACAGATTGAATTGTGTGGTACCCTCTATACCTCCAAACGTAAAAGCTATGTTAGCGCTCGAACCCTCTCATAACTCAGAATGCAACCTTATTTAGAGACAGGGTCTTCAAAGGTAAAATGAGGCCATTAGGGTAAGGTCTTCATCTTGTATGTCTGGTGTCCTGAGAAAAAAGGGGAAACCTGGACCAGAGGCAGGTACATACACAGAGGGAAGATGACGAGAAGGGGCACAGGTGAGGATGCCACTGCCAAGCCATGCAGAGAGGCCTGGAACATGTCATCCCCTCGCAATCTTTGGAAAGAACCAACTTCAAGACACCCGAATCTTAGACTTGTGGCCTCCAGAAACTGAGCTGCTGCACATTGCTGTTGTGTAAGTCACTTAGTTTGTGCTATTTGGGTACTATATTTGTTGCCCTAGCAAACAAATATAGTAAGTTTAGCAAATGTCAACTGCATGGCTTAGGGAAAGTATTATATTGGAGAGTGTGGAGGTGTGAATAGGAAACAAGGAAGTGAAGACTGTAATTTGAAAATGTTTATATGAGAAGCAGTGAGAGAGGACTGCTACTTAGTTTTAATTTCAATCATAAAGACTTATATGATTTTAAACACACATGAGGATCTTTTTCTAAGAAATTCAGGCATAATGTAACTCAGACGTTCACTGAATTCTGTGGTTTCAAAAACGTCTACTGTAGTTATGGTCACATTCTTTTGTTCCTAGTATTCATTGTACATTTCTCTCATTTCCTTGACATTTAGTCTTGCCAGTGATCTGTTGTTTTACTCATTGAAAAGAAGTTTTTGGTTTTGTTGAGGAAAAAAATAAATGGATGCAAGCAAAAGAGACTGAAATTATACAACAGGGAGGCATTAGCAGGCAGAAAAGGTCTCCAGAGAATGTGACCTGGGATGGTTTTGAATCCTTGTCCTTGAGGCTTCGAGGAAGGACAGGAGAAATGCTGGGTGGAGGTGTGGGTCCCCTGTTAGGGGATGCAGAGTGGTGGTGTTTCTACCCAGTGATCTCAGTTCGGCGCATACATGTGGAGTTACCAGCTCAGAGCTGAACAATGGTCCACACAGGCTGGTGACAAGGAGAACTGAAGGAGGGAGGCCACATGAAGAACAGAGTAAACACCAGTGGTGCCGAGACCCCAGCAAGCTAGAGACATGGAATCTGCCATGGTGACAGCCTTTAGCTATCAGGTGTCACAGGTGCAGTAAAAGCAGACTGCCACATGATCAATCCAGGCAGGCGTCACCAAGCATTGCTGTGTAAGAAAACTGAGGCTGCCATTAAATGGTTTTAGTGCTCAAAAATGAGATTTTGTAGAGATAAGAAACAGGTAAAGAAGGGCCAATAAACAGAGCAGAAGAAACTCTTTTTATTTTAGATCAGCTTTGGAAGTAAAGAGTGAATGTGACCTTGGTGTGAAAAAGCTGCTGAGCTGTGGTGTTCTTGATACCATTCTGCTCCGTGGATGTGCCTGCTGATGGGAAGCTTCCCAAGGATGGCAACAAGGTAGGTTCAAGCTGGCAGACACATCAAAGGGGAACAGATGCTGCAATGCTTTAGCACTGGGTCTGCTGTAGTTAATACTGAAAAATCCAGTGCCCAGAAAGGGGTACAATTTTAAATCGTATCTGTCGCTAAGAAAAAAATACATTTTAAAGAGGGAAATGAAAGTTTTGTTCTTACTATAAGAGCCATATGTGCTAAAGTTATACAAACATTACATAAAAGACTGCTGATAAAACTGTAGATAAACAACATACCAGAAACTCCTGGTGGTGTCTTAATGAATTTCCCATTAAAATGACCAATTACAGCTTCGCATTTTTCTGTTGATTCCATCCTATTTGTAAGAAAAAACATTATGAATATTTAGAGGTCTATCACTTTTGTTTTTGGTATCAGGGACGGAATTCATGACCTCATGTTTGCTAGGCAGGCACCGTGATGCAATATCCTCAGCCTCCTCTCACTTTTATTATTGTTCTGTGCATAAACAAATACTCTTTTAGACATTTTGGATACTAAAGAGACTTAGCAACAATGAGAATATGAGAATTTACTTTTTTACTTAACTGTTCTTTTGTACTACCCACAGTAAAATAACAGATGCCAGAGTACATTCTCAATCATAAAGGAATAAATTATATCTAGAGTGTTTAATACTAAGCATATTAAATGTATAATTTTAGTCTAATTATTGGAAAATTGAAATCAATACATAACTTTTGATAATCATGATACTGAGTTAAAGACAACAGTTTAACATATGAGTATATATCCTACTTGTTAGAATACTGGTCATTTTACAGATGGTTTTTCTTTTTTATGAATTTACAAAACAACAAACTAAAGAATTACGGGAAAATCTACTGTCAATCATAGGATGTGCCTTACATATTTTTTACACTTATGTCAGGTTTAAAATTAAATTTATAAAGTCCCTTATGTACCTTTTTTGTCACGTTGACTTTGAAGGAGAAATTGAAGACTGAAGCTTAACTTTACAACTTATATCTACATGTGGCCAAAATCTGAGAAATACTCTGAGGATTTAGATTAACTGGATTTAGTTTTCCTTAATAGGGAAAACAAACAAACAAACAAACAAACAAAAAACTCCTTCTTAAGTAACTACTCAAAATGTATTGCACTGCTGGAAAACCACAGAGTCACACCTCAATCCTAATGGATAGTGATAGTTTTATAAACAACAGAATTTAACTGGGTTCTGTCTTTAGGTACAGAAATCACACCATGATCTGCTGTCAGAAGGGCACTCATAGGAGCAATGAGATGTCAGAATCATTCCATGTTGGCTGGGTTCTTTTAACCAACAAAGTGCATGGTAGAGATGCTGACCTTTGTGACAAGTACTGATAGATTATTTTAGTGTTATTATGAAATTGTCTAGCCTAAAATTGTCTGACTAAAAGCCAGAAGAACCAAGGAGCCCTTGCTATGACTTGGCAGTTGGTGACAATGGGAAAGACCGTTTTTGGCCTCAATTATGGTATTAATATGCAATAATAATGCTTTGTTGATATCACATATATAGGTATATGTTTTCTTCCAAACACAAAGTTAACAATTTAAACCATGCAGACACTATCTGTTACTATACAGTATTAATAAACTCCTAAAAAACACATCATGTAAAATCAACTTTTGTAGATGGACTTCAGGTTTCTTTTTTTCTCTAGAAACCAAATTAGCTACTATACTCAAGTATCTCTTCTGGGAAGGAAGGCATAAAAATTAACTGGAACATTAATTTCTTTAAAAAAAACTGAAGCAAGAATAGTAAAACGCTAATAGTTGTTAAATTTATGTAGTGATTAGGAGTTCTATATTCTTGTCCTTTTAAAATGTTTGAAATATTTAATTTAAAAATCTAATTCACTTTATTGATGATAATTCAAATTTCCATCTCTTTAGGAAAAAAATAATGATTTATCTATAAAATTTAGGATACCTATTGTCATTTTTTTAAAAGCTAGAAGGACCACAACTAACAATATACAAGGACATATACTTTCAGAGCTATTTCTCATGTGATAGGTTCTTGGTATGAGTCAACCAAAATTAAGTGTACTCAGGTCAGGAGTCCTAATGAACATATAAAAGAGTTGGAAAATTTTACATGTAAACTTACACATGATTTAAGTTCATGGTGCAACTGGATATCATAATTCTTATTAAATTTTCTCTTATTGGTCAATTTTTATTTTCTAAATAACTCAGTAGAATTATTGTCACTCATATAATAGAGAAGGCAATATGCTTACCTGGCAAAGCCAACACCACGACTTGTACCACTGGAATCACGTAATATTCTTGTAGAGATAACCTGTCCATAGGGTTTAAGCATATTTTCAAGTTCCTGCTCATCCATGGACAGTGGCAAATTAGAGATATATAGGTTGGTAGGATCTTGTTCTTGTTGCTAAAGCAGAGCAGAAAATTGTCTTATCAATTTCCATCAGAAGCACTGATATTTATAATAACACACCTACTTTTATACAGATGCTTCCCTTGCTGTCCTTTTCCAGTACTGCCTAGTGAGACCTTGGGGTCTACAGAGTACCCAGGTCATGCTGGACACTCATTGACAGTGTCTGAAGCCGGGACAGTCTGCACAGGCAGACACAGTCCTCCAGAGGCCCTCCCAGCAAATGTGGAAGTGGCACTGCTGGCAGGCACCACTGAGTTGGAGAGGTTGCCCTCATGAAACCACAACCCTCGGTAGTTTTTAGTGTTTCCAAAAATAACCAACATCTCTTCCACTGCTATTTTTAGGAGCTCATTTCAGGCACACTGTTGCCCAGGAGGTTATTACTGCTAATAACTCAGTTTAGAGATACATGAAGGATTCTGGATTGAGTCATGTGAAGTCCAGTACCAGCTTTGTGCAAATTGCCCTGCTTTTCCCTACGGCAGAGTACACATTACTTCTGTGTACTGATCATCAAAGAAAAGGGGGATTGATAATAACCCAAACAAGAAACTCAGAGCCATACAGAATGATGAACTCTGGGCAGAGTAAATTTTAGAATACTAGACAAGCTACATTTGAGAGTAGATTGGAAGAACAGGTTTGCAAAATCCTTGCTACAGTAAAAGTGTAAAAGGTACAGTACAGTGTACAGTGTAAAAGTACAGTAAAAGGGGGTCAGTAGTACTGGAATTACCTTGCAATTTATTATAAATGTAGCATCTCAGGCCCTATCTCAGACCTACAGAATCAGAAATCGCATTTAATAAGATGCCCAGGTGACTCAAGGATACAAAAGTTTTAGAAACAATCCTTAGATTGTTTCTCATCTATTCTTCCTCTGCTGGAGTACAGTCAGCCAGAACCAATGACATACGATTCAATTTTTTAAAGAACCAGTAACTGTTACATATACTTATGAAGAGTATGGTATCAGATTTTTGGGGAAAACCTTGCCTGACTACTGAAATAATCTGACGAAGTCCAAATTCAATTCAGTATTTGTGAGATTAGCGTAGACTTAATTCAAAACCAGTCTTTCCTTTGATCTTATAAAAGAACGGTATCTTTACATATGAAGCATATGAAAGCTTATGGCTTTTCTTCTATAAGCATTATTTGTAAAGTCATTAACTGATCATTTAGCCTTTGGTGACAGGGCACACTCATTATAACTTTCTAGATTTTTGAAATACATGGTGCTTTAAACATATATGTCTGAATTTGTATGAAGTCTTTCCATTATATCCTGGCATTAACCTGAAGTAAAAAAATTTCCTTTAAATACTCTACAAATAAAAGGGGACACCTACCTTTTGTGCTATGTTTAGCTAGTAAGACAGTCACAAAAATCTGTGGATGGTGGGGGGATGATAGCTCAGTGTTTGATCTCCCAGGACCACAATAAATACATAAATAAATAAAAAACAATCTGGCATAGGGAATGGCAAATGACTTTCTACTTCCAAGAATTAAAATTATCAAAGACCAAGAAGAATGAGCAACAAGTTCTGTCCCTACAGCTCCCTGGATCTGAAGAGGAAGGCAGTGTGCAACCAGATCTGTCATAAAGGTACAGGGCACAGGCTGCTTCAGACCCTCAGGGTGTCACCAGTAGGTTCAAGAAAAAACTGAATTTTTCAGATGCTAAGAGTAAGCTGAACACTCTCAATAACCATTCTTATGTTAAATAAAAATGGCAACTTTCTTTGCTTTTAGCTGAAATTAAATTAAGTTCAGTGTATACTACTGATTGCCTTATGTCTAGCAAAACCTTTTATTGTCAGTCATGTACAATATATCTTTAATGTCTAAAAATGAGCAAGTGATTTGTTTATTAGATACAGCACAATAATACAGTGCTTCAAAGTAGAGAGAAAGGCAATAATGAACATTTTAGGTCTGAAAATTTTCAAATTCTTTTGAGGTAGGTTAAGAGGGAGTCTTTTAGCCCCTTATTTCTATTTCACTTGCTCTTCTGCTAACTTCACTCCACTGAATGCACAGTTGCAGGATGAGCCATCTCATTTGCCCTAACTTCCAAGTCTCCAAAGCTTTCCTTAAAGTGCAAGGTGGTAATTTTTACCATGGAAATCTGATCCTGCACCAGCCTACGTAAACAGGGTCCTTCCTCCCTAAAGTTAGTCCTGAGGGGACTTTGGGCTTCATTCAAAGGACATTTTCATGCATTCTATTCTGTACATCCCAGCTTGTTGCTGTAAAACAACTATGAACTGAGCCTTAACTTCTGGCCACATACAGTTAAACAGTAGAGACAGAAACACATGTAGCGAAGGTTGAGTCCTGAAAATCACAACGGGGGAACAGAGGATGATTCTTTTAGGGAGATGAGGGAATAATTTGTTCAGAGGACATGAGGTTTAGGGAACAAACAGAAGACAACAGGCTGAAACTGACTGTGAAATGCTATTTGAGGAGTTTGTTTATTTCAGACACCGCTGATTATTTCTCACTGATCAAGTGCTAACAGCATGGACAATGAATGTGCCCAGAAGTTTCAGGCAAAGGCCAAAGTAGCCTTGCCTGAACTGCACAATTTTCTGGAAGTCTTATGCTAAAAAGCAAAAACAAAAACATAAAACAACACCAACAAAAACCAAGAAGAAGAAAAGCAAAAAGGAATGAGAGGTTATATAAACTCTGTAATCCATTCTTTAATAACTGGAGTTTGTTTAATAGAGAGACAATGTTTCTGATCTAACACCATCAAGCAGTATTAATACTTCAGGAAAATAAGTCACATTTGTCTCATGATCTCACAGCCTTTGAGAGAGGAGTGAGGAGTAGCAGGAAGGGGAAGTGCAGTTTGAAAGCCACACCTTGAAAAGCAGGTAGGTTTTAGAGGCACAGTGGTGGAGGAGTGACACAATCTATGTTAGAAATATTTCTAAATCATGCTTAGTCAGATTCACAATAAACCGGGGAACTCCTTAAGCGTTACAAAATACTCGCTGGGCAAAGATACAACATGAAAAATGTTACATACAAAATATATTAAAATACTATGGTTTTTCTTTTTAAATCATAATTATGAAGCATGATGACTAATATTTAAGAGTGCTCATAGGAAAAACTGTTATATATGAATTATTTTTTAAAAGGAAGTAATAATGCAAGTACTACTTCATACATCCATGTTTTAGTTGCTTCTGTCGTTAAAATATTTTTAAAATATACCTTTTACAAAGTTTTGATTCAATATGGAAGTTTACCAATGAAGACAAAAATTTTAAAACTGCTAAAAATCAGAATCCAGAAAGAAACTGAGTTCTTAAACCATTCTTGGATATATAGAGTGGACTAATATATATAAATATTTTCTATTTTTTTCCACATTTTTTTTTGATAGCAAAAGTCCTGTCAGGTTTCTTTATTTGGGTTGACCATTGAAGTTAACGCTATTACCTTTCTTTCCAATTGCTCAACCTGCTGCAAGCAATGCTCACAATGTTGTAACAACTTAAATGTTAAAAGCAAAACAAAACACAAAGGAATGGGAAGAAATGCTAAACTGGCAGGACTAGCCCCAAAACTATCTAATCCCCAAAGTGTCCATGCATTCTCATTATTATACATTCATAGCAAATGGAACACGTAATCCTTTAAATCAGTGGTAGTGTTTTTCAATGAGAATTTAGTTTCTTTAAAACCAGTGACAAGGGTAATTCTGTTTTATTATGTCTGAACTGTAAGTTGCTATGTCTGGAAAAGAGTTATTCTGTCAATTATAGGTGGCCAAAACAAAAGCTGGACCATTAGGCCTCTTTATGTTCCTAGGCAGAGAAGGTTCAAGGGCTTCTCTAACAAGTGGAAAACTAGATCCCACATTGGCTGTGAGAGGGGATAAATGGCTACTAATGTTCACTTGAGTAGAAAAGCAGGGCTCAGAGGTCCCACATGGTGTAAAGCACTCAAGTCATCATCTGAAAGAAATTAACAAAACCCTCCCTGTGCGTGTGGAATGGTTCCTAAAATGCAAGAAAGGGACTTGGCAGGAAGAGCAGACATCTGTTTTCTCTTGTACTGAATAGGTTCACCAACCAGCAGATAGCTGCTCACGGGCATGTGACTACAAACTGCTTGGAGCATGGTGGACCTCTGAGTGGAGGGGAGATAAAATTCCTGCTTGTTTGACTGCCTATTTACTGGAAAAATGAGTGAGTTTACCACCAGTCAAATACACCCAATGATCTGTTGATTCCCAGCAAGTCTTAGGTACTAAAGGCCTATAGATGTCGCTTTGTTAACAGGTATCATAAAGGTTGATTCACATTTCATATGTTTTATCTCTGAGTTTGATTTCTTTTCTCTTTATAGAATCTGGGTCTTTTATTTGAAAATGCACACATTTGAAACATCTGCCAAATTTAACATAAATAGGCTTTCCAAAAGGCCCAAGGCCATTTCTATTTGATAAATTTCATTGGGATACTCCATGGACATACTTTTTAAATGTTCCTTTTTACCTTTAAGCTTTCCTCTCCCCTGATTTCTTTGATTATCAACAAAACAAATGCATTACCTACCGTATGGTAGGTACAAAAGAGGCACTGAAAACTAAAACATGAATGAGTAACAATTACTAGTCTCTAATGCTTTTCACTAGCAGTTTGAAATTCAGCTTTGAGTATCTGTGGGGTCATTTCTCAACCCAGCTAACCAATGTGTCAAACAACACTACATTTCTACTTCTCAACTAAATGCTCCTTAATTTTTTTCTGGTTACTTAAGAAAACAAGACTTTAATGTGTGTGATTTTCAGGATATTGTAAGATTAATTCAGTAGTGGAAAGTGGACAGTGATGGGTCTTTTACTACTAAAGAACAGGAGCTTCACTTAAACTTCCTTTAAAAATAATCTCTCCAAAAAAGGTGGGCTAGGTTCTCCTTTATCCAGACAGGATAAGGAGGTTAACCCAAGTCCAGACACTTAAATTCATGATATTATGGTAGAGAACAAGAGATCCACTAGCACTTACAATGCAGTTTGTAACATTAAAGATATCATAAAAAAGAAATGAGATCCAAGAAACAGGTCATTCTACAGGGGCCTGAAGAGATCTGTACTTGTTGAACATTGGCACATTACCAGCATCTCTGAATCTGCATACTGGTCTTCCCCACAGATGACAGAAGGATCATTTCTCCTAGTCATTTTATAGCCTAAAGGAGGTCTGCAAATAGTGCTCATTATCAACTCATGGGAAGCTGGTATTCAAAGAACACCCATGACACATCATATAGTGCCACCCATACCCAGTCTCACTTTAACTAGATAAAACTAGTAAAAACTTCTTCAAAAGTATATACTTTCTGTAGTATGCTGCTTAATATTACAAATATTGGAAATGAAGCCTATGTAAGTGTTCGGGGCACTCTTCTAAAAAAAGGGGGGCCCCTTTTTAACTCAATTTCAGCAGAGGCCATAAAACAGTGGGGACCAGGCACTCTGACATTTCAGAGTGGGAAACCAGATCATCTAAGAGAGCCTACTAGGAGCTGATTGAGAACTGGTTTGGGATGGTTTGCTGAGTACCCACCTCCTGTGTCTAAAGGGACTGGAGAGGCTAAGAACCAGCAGTTGCGTGGAGAGAAATGCGCCATGTTCTCAGTCTCAGCGTGCTGGCTGTTCTCTTCTCATTATCAGAAAAGTAACAGGGGATTCAACAGACCAGTCAGAAAGCTTGATCCATGCCCCATGGGGTCTACTGGATATAAAGGTTCATGTCCATCTCAAAGTTGGGTGGTCTAAAATGAGAAAGGCTAGTTGAAATGTCTAAAACTGTGACTGGGAAATAACTGTTGTTCTAGGGGTGGTTTTCAACGGTAGAGCTGAAGAAGGCCACATTGGAAGAGCTGGCCCTGGGATATGTTAGGAGCAAGATTACCCAGGAGAGGCAGGGAGAGCCCAGTAGAACAGGCTGAAGATAAACCATTCCATTATCAGGAACTGAGGGTGTGAGCCCAAGGACAAGTATTCTCTAGGTTCAAGGGACTGCAGGGGACAGGAGAGAAAGTTCAGAAAAATGTCTGTAGCATTTTATTAGAGAAAATGTCACCTTGCTGCCTGGGCAGATAGACTGACATCTCATTACATCATTCTCAGGTCAACAAACTTTCCTATCCTTCTTCACTGCTTCAATCCTGGAGTGGTTAGAAACCACAGCCAGGGAGCTGATGGAAGAGTGGGAAGAATACATGCTTTGGAAATAGAAAAGAAACAAACCATATGCCCATTCCACAGTGAGCTTAATAACCTGACCTAGGAGAAGGGATAAACTTTACTGTTACATGAATACTCACAATTTTTGTCAAATAAATAGGATCAGTCATTGAAATTACAAGCACATCATACTATCAATAACCTATTCTTGAAAAGCAGATATTCAGCACCAAAATGTTGAGATATTTCATATTATTTTAACAAAACAATAATGTATTACACATCATTCACCATTCCAATCTTTCAAACTGTAACAATTTATTTTCCTACAAATCCCTAAAATATAAGTAAATACATCCCTAACATATCCATGTATGAATATACACATATAATAA
The DNA here is from genome assembly GCA_004027295.1 of Dolichotis patagonum. Lineage (NCBI taxonomy): Eukaryota > Metazoa > Chordata > Mammalia > Rodentia > Caviidae > Dolichotis > Dolichotis patagonum. The sequence continues at coordinate 96,648 of PVJX010003228.1, read as the reverse complement.
ATCACTTTGGGAAACTTAAAAACACTGTTTCCTGTCCTGTTCACCACACAATATAGTCATCTGAAAATAACTGCTATAGTATGCACAAGTAATGTCCAAAGCACACATCCTTTCTGTGGACTCTCAGTAGTTTCCAAAGTCTCTACACAGGATTGCAACATTCTGTGTACTGTATTTGAAATGTAACTTGAAGCTCTTTCCATACAACATCTTCTTTAAAGTATACTGAGGATGAAAATGTAAACACAGGCTATGTGGCTGAAAATGTACTGAAAGACACATACGTTACATGGAGATACAGATATGTAACAATCAAATCAAACCAAAACCAAACCAAACAAAAAGCCCTCAAAATCAACCAAAAATTTGTGACATGAAAGAAGCAAGGGACTTTTTGAAATAATGAAAGTGGCCGAAGAAGACCTGCCCTAGGTTTTATTCAAAGAGAAAGCAGGAGCTTGGTGGAGTGAGGATGGACAGTGGAGGACAAAAGATTGTTTTTTTTTCAGTGAGTCCTAAGAGTCCTGCTTACAGAATCCCTGGTAACCCACAGAGCTAGATTAAACATTCTACCAACTGCTATGCAAAGTAGATCAACCATATACTTCAAAATCAGCAATTTCTTTATATAAGGGACAAATAATCTGAAAAACATGATGTTTACTATTTATAATTTCTGCTTAATTTGTACTCTGGAGCTTAAGAAGATCCAAAGTAAGTCCACTTCAATGTGAAGCTTCAGAAATATTATAGGGCATGAATTAATTTAGAAAAGCGATCTCATTTATTAATTCTTGAAATCTTTATGTTGATTCTTTTACTTGAAGCAAATTTCTATCCTAGTAGCTTCACATATGTTCTTCAATAGCCCTTAGCAGGTAAGGTCTGAGCTGGTATGATTTAGGTTTTAGCAGGTAATGTATTTCATGAGTAGTGTTCTTTATTTTCCATAAACCTTGATATGTGAATGCTTTGTAAGAAATAATCATGTAGTGCTATTTACAAGTAGCAGAGGAAAGTATAAAATTACTTTCCTCTGTACTTCATGAAGCCAAATAATACAAAATTATTGCTCTTTTGAAAAGAATACTCAAATAGCCAACTGCCAAGTTTCAGGCTTGAAAATATTTCCCATAGCAATTAAAGAACCAAAGATTGGAAAGAGTTCCATAGTTACATAAGTATCTTCACATGTAAATATCTTCTAGTACTGTAGGTAGCTTATATTTGTGCATTAAAGATGGAACATAACTAGCAATTTAGTTGATGTATTCTTAGATGTGTTTAGTGTAAAATGGAATGTCTATTACAGACCATAAACACTTAAGAGATGTATGTCAATTCAAAGGTTATTCTTTGGATCTGTTTTTTTCTTCATAAAAAGATCATTCCTATTTGAAAGTGGGTTTGAGATGCACAATCCAAAGTCCCTGCAGATTCACAATTATGATTTCACTGGATTTAGATCATGCAAGGCCAGCTTATCTGAATTCAACTAATCTACTTAAGGCATCATAACTTCTGAAAAAGAATGGGCATCTTAAACTAATTTAGATGATAAACCTAATGTGAAAAGAAAGACAATGGCTGGCTGGCCAACTTTAGTCACATTCTTAAATTATGTCATTCTGGATTTTGGACAAAAATCTTAAAAGAGAAATTATCATAAGACAAAAAAAATGTTTTAGGAAAACATTATGTCCTTGAGCAGTTAATATTCACATGCACTGCTAAAATATACATTAAGCGTAAAACTTACGGTATTCATTTTATAATTCTTGAATAAATTAGGCATATTCCTTACCTTGAGAGTTTTTCAAAACTATTCGTCATCTAGAATGCTAAAAGTTCATCAAAAACCAGTTTTGAATAAAGTTGTAGAACTGCTAAAGAACAAACTTATGTCCCATAACTAATGTGTAACAATGTCTATGACGTAAGGAAAAACAGCATCTATAAACTACGTAATTGTGTGTGTAAAGCAATGTATGTAACAGCCACATATTCCTTTCAAACATGCTGTTCTAGCCAGGCATTGCAGTACATGCTGGTAAACCCAGCTACCTGGGAGGCTGGGTCAGTAGGATTGTGATTTTGAGGTCATCCTCGACAACTGGATAAAACCTAGTCTCAAATTAAATATTAAACAAAGAAGGGGGCAGCATTGGGAATACAGCTCAGTAGCAGAGCACTTGACCAGCATGTTTGAGACCGTGGATTCAATTCCCACTACTTTAAAAAAAAAATGTGCTATGCACATTGATCTTTTAAATTTTCTCTAAAATGGATTTAAGCCTTGAGCACTGAACTTAGAAACAGTGGGTGGTGGGGATGAGTGACAAATGCAGACAGGGTGGGGGGCAGCAACTATACCTGGTGCTAGAAGCAAAGCTCTCCACTCACCTTTGCCATCTGGGCTTGAACCCCACTTGCCTTCAGGGCTGACACAGCTTTCTGAGCTGCTGCAGGACTGTCAAAGTCGACAAAACCATAACCTGAAAAGCAAAGTACACTTCGTTTTATACCATTCCTTTATGAGGACATAAAAGGCAAAAGAATGACTTCACGTGTTTTCTGCTGCAGGCAACCTAAATGAAAATGTCCCCGGAGAGCTCAGGTTTTTAGAGCTGCCATCAGTGGCTTTCCTGGGTCTCCCTCCTTGTGTCTGTCCCCCGCTGGACAAGCCTCCTTTCAAAGTGGGAGGTGGGAGAGAGAAGCTTTTTCCTATTCAAAATTTTCTCAGGTGTCCTGCAGTTACTAGAAAAAAAAAGGTGTTTATGCTGCCAATCAAGGGTTAAAATAAGGTGGTGGAGGGAAAAGGAAATTATTTAAAAAACACAGTGTTTTCAATGATATGGTAATGATGATGAAGACATCCGACTCAGTGGACAAATGACAGAAACAAAAATTACATTTTTTTGGTAGACTAAAGCTTGCCTTTCAAAATTAAAACACATACAACAATTAGATGTCTAAAATATATTCTAAATTTTAGTACCTGTTCAAATGAGGTCATTTACCTAAAATATAGCTCACTATTATCTTCAAAATAAGGAAGACAGGAAAGAAAATGCCTTCAGATATCCAAAATAATTGTTTGGGCAGTCCTTGCCCTAAAACCTGAAAGCAAAATGCAATACAGCAAAACAAACAACCACCTAAGAGAGGCTGTGGTTTACAGTTTATTTGTCTGTAGTTTCTCCAACAGTTTTTAATGAGCGATTTATGTGTTTTCTCAGCTTACAACAAATCCAAAGAGGAAATTAGGGCAAAGGGGGCCTGGGGTGAGGACAGGGCTGCAAAATAAGCACATGGATGGCATCTAGCAGTGAAAATGAGTAACAAGTTATAAAAGAGAAAATCTACACAAAAAAACAGAACTTACATAGCACAAGTGCAAACAGCCCTATGCCTCTCAACACATACAATCACAGTGATTCACTGTGATAACTCTTAACTTACTAAGAATGGCTGCTATACATAATACACAGTTTAAAGGAATAGGATCTCAGACAAAACATCAGTTTTTTCTTTGAACTAAAATCAATTATCACAAAATTAAGTAAGTACATTTTGAAAAACAAAAGCACCATTTGGAGATTGTACTGAAGAGCAGCTAGTCCTAGCACTGATTTCCAGGTATTATGAAGACCACAGTAGCTTAGGTAATACAGTAGTAGTGTCAAAATAGACAAATGTATAGCAAAAAAGTCAAACTCAAGGTTTCTGAAACATTCTAGTCAGTTCTGAAGCATTAATACTAAAAATACTGCCTGGTAGGAGACTAAAGTATAGCGAAATAGAGTAGATTATCAATTACAGAAATGGATGTTTTAGGAGACTTGAGGTTAAAGCAGAAACAAGCAGCAGCTTCCTTACATAACTTGGAATTGGACTGAAATAAGAGTTAATTTGATTTAGACAGCAGAGAAACAGCAAGGTGGGGGATGATCCATGCCAAAGCAGAGAATGCTACTCAGCTGCAAGGTTAGAAATCAGGCTAAGCATGTTTGGGTGCTATTTAGAAAGCTGCTGTTAAGGCTAATATGTACTAGTCTATGGATGCACAGGCACACACACTCCAACTCACCTTTACAGTGAACATATGAATAGCTGGCTAACACTGAAATGACAGAGTTCTACTGACGGTTGTTTAAATTTTTCCCACCACTTTTGCTACTGTTGATAAATTACAGTAAGCAGATCTACTATGTCATTGTACTTGCTGTGATCTACTCTGGGAATCTGAGCATTCTTTTATCTGTTACTTTTCTATTAAGAGAAATACATAATTGTTATATTTTAGTTAATTGTTTATGTCCTTTTCTGCCATTGCTGAAGTCTACTATACTATAACATTTCATAACCATTTGCTGAAGACAAATATAACAGGTAAGCATAGAAACATGAGCTGTTTCATACTGTCTATGTAACATTAAAATAAATGTAAGACCATATAAAACATGAATTATGTAGGGTCTATAAATTTAATTGTATAAGTGTGTACAAAGTGTCTTTGAAAGTGGGGTTCACTAAGTAAGATAGTATCCTCTCCCTAAATTTCCCAGAAGAATTCCTGTTAGGTCCCAAGACCAGATATGGTTATATTTACCTCACTCGCACAGCATAATCGCTGAATCATGGGAATAGTTATGTTTTCTATTTTTGCTTTGACTACTAGGATGATAAAAGTTAGATAATATGTTACACTGGAGAAGAATGTACAATAGTGGTTTTCATTAAGCAGTGTGGAAGAGAATTCAACCAGGGAGACCCTGGTTCTCTTTTCCACTTAATGAAGGTAGTTTTTAGCAAACTGAGCTGCCATGCAGAACTTTTCTTGGGATAGGAGAAAAAAAAAAAGAGAAATTAGGGTAAGGCTAAGGCTAAAAGCACTTATCTACTGTGATGCCTCTCGGTTTGAAACTACTGTTTGAGATCAGCTTTCTGTTTATGCCTGCAAGAGTCTATTTTTCATTATAAAAACCCAAAGAGTTTTTTCTGTGTCGTTGCTCCCAAATCATTTATAAATGTTAAATAAGACAAATCTTGGCAACTAACTGTATGCATTTCAGTCTACAATTTGACTGTCTCTAGTTTAATTCATTTTAAATATTTATTGGATACCACTCTACATAAAGCCCACGCTCTTCACTGTCCCAAGGCAAAACTGCCTTAATGTGCCATGTTGATTAAACATGGGCTTAGATATTTGCCACAATAGTTCTTTTAAATCTGGGCACTTTGAAGAACAGACAGGAATACAATGAGCCACTTCAACTGTAGATTAAAGGAAATGGCTGGCTCACAAGGAGAGGCGCTACCATAGGGTTCATTTATGTTCGTTTTCTTTTTTCAGATTGTGTTAAGCCACTACCCCCTCCCTACTACTTGAAAAACTGGGGTCTAATTAATGAGTAGATTTGTCTTCTCTCTCTGCCTATTCCTGTCAACCTTATTTCAATTCATGAGGTCAGTAGTGAGATTCAACGTCAGCTGACTCCATTCTTCCCTTTTCCTAGAAATCACATGCCTATTGTTAAGATTCTAGATCATTAAAAGTCAGAACTGCGGAGCATCAGTGCTGCCTACTGAAGACATCTCCTCTTCCAGCTCATGGAGCTAGATGAGCTCATCCTAATTACACGGAAATCTGAAGGTCAGTGCATCAAATTAATGCAGCAGCATATTTCAAAGGGGCACATGACTTCCCCTCCCTATTACAAATTTGGTCAGTGAAAATGGTTCTCTTCTCCCTGCTGCCAATATTGTCAACAGGCATTCAGCAGAGAACAATCGGGAGTATTGAAACATGTAATTAAGTACTGCTTAAAACTACTCTATTCTAATTAATAGAGCCAATTTGCACAATATGTAATCATTTCAGTTCTTTAGTACAGTCCAATGGTCTTCAGTAAGCAGCTCTAATCTCCTCAGGCTCAGGAAAGAAAAGCTATTTTCTAACTCTACTCCCCCTTTAAAAGCAGGGGCTAAATGCCAACTAGTATTTTGTGTGTTAACTCTACTGGTGCCAAATTTGGATTTCTGGCAAATGGCTAGTAGCTGTCAACATTCCAGCCAAAACTCAACTAAGGACAAAAACAAACGTAAGCAATACGCTGATATTGTGCAAGACAGAAACTGGGTGACACGTAAAACTTGGTTTTTAATAAAATGGGAGGAATTCTGAAACCTAAGATCAGGTTTGAAATTCCACCATTTGCATAGGTCTAAAGCCATGATTTAGGAAGTAATCCACCACAGAAACATACCTTTGCATTTGTTTGTTGTCTTATCCAAAATTGCCTTTGTGGAGACTATTTTTCCATATCTGAAGAAGTAAAAGAAAAAATAGAACTATTAATGTCTAAATACAAAGAATACACATACTTTTCAAACATCTTCAAACTTTAAAGTACAAAATGTTCTTTGCTAAGGGGCAGGCAATAGGAATTCAAAAAAAAATTAATCTAAAAAAAAGGACACAGCCAAACTTTCCCTTTGAAATTTTGGGTTAGTTTGATGTTTAGCTTTGAAGAAAAGGCACTTACCTGATAACCTTGGGACAAAAACAAGGAATATGAGCTTTATATAAAACATTTTCTTCTAGTATCACTGTACCTGTGATCAAATACAAAACTAAATGCATGGCTGAAGAATTACTAAACTTCTATGACCCATATAGTCTTTTTTTCAAATGGGAGAAAAGCTGCTTGCATTACTGTATTCATTTTGGTTCTATAGACAGTGCTGCATAGATGTAGGATGTGTTTATGTTATGATAGACATGCACACCTGTATGGTTTAACATAATAGTATAAAAGGTCTTTTTTAAAAAAAACTAAAGGCTTTTATTTTTAGATATATTTCTTAACACAACCTCTAACTCAGTAATAATAACTATACAGTGTACTAAACTGTGTGCATGAACACATGTAAGAAATGGACAATTGAGAAGACAAAACAGTGAATTGGGATTAATCGTTAATTTTATGAGAATATGAGAACTGTGCACAAATGCCTTAATGTGTCTCAGAAGCAGGAGGAGATGGAAAACACGCAGAACATTAAAATTCAGTGCACTGCTACAGAAAATGAAGTAATTGTATATTTTAAATACATGCACTGAACTAAAAAACTCTCATGGTGTAGGCCTGACAGAAAAGTGCTGCTATCTATTCCCATCTTCCAAAAATTCCAGGAGGGAAGGCCCCTTTGAAAAAATTACAAAAAGTTTTCCTAAAAGTCAAAGTAAAACTTTAGGAGCTATACATAACTTATTTCATGTATATGAGACTCAAGTTTTCTCATTTATGCATGGTTAATTACAGAATTCTGATTTCCTACAAATTACAAAATTCCATATTTGCTCCTGTACACTTTTCTTGTGACTGATTTCGAGAACGGAGTCTTAAAAATCTTAGGAAATGTAAGTATCAATAGAGCATTGTACAGCATTCTAAATATTGTAGACTTCTCTTTTATGCATATAAATCAGCTAAAATATATTTGTTTGGAGAGATTAATGGTCATAGCTACCTTCTTCCTCTGGTTATTTTCGCCATTTTCACTCTGTGTAATCAGGTAGCCTAAGCAGGCATGAAAGTACAGACAATTTAAGTTTTAAATGACTATTATATCCAAAAGGCATAATGGTGCACAAACACCTTCAATCCCCTGCAGAGATTCTAAGTATTTATAATAATATTAATGCAGATTGCTAAGCTTACAAAATACTTTGGAAAATTCACAAATGATAAAAAACAAGTGATTTAAAGACTACCTTTTAGCACCATTTATCTAACTAGCTTTTATGCTTGGTATTTACTGGCACTCTCTCACCTGCACAAGTTTTCAATGAAAGCATTCTTAGACTGTATCCCTGCCAAATATCTTTCCAAAAGCAGGGGTAAATGTTGGTATGACTCCAATTTAGAGTAAGGGAACTGAAAATCATAGAGATTAACAGACTCTATCTGAAGTCTCAGAGTTCAGGGTCTTTTGTCAATCAACCAGAAGGATATTTCGGAGAAGGTACAAGGGTGGCCTGGTTCTGTCTTCAGCCTTTAATGATAGGAGAGTTGGAAAGATAGAGATGTGGGAATCGGGAAAGAGAAAAACTCTTGGCAGCTTTGACACTCAATCTTTGCCAGCCCTGTCCTGCTCTTGGCTTTCTTCGATCTCTGCTACAAGTGACATTAGCCTTCACTTCCACATCTATGCCAGTTGCACCTCTCTTGGCCTGGGGAGCCTGGTACTGTTTGGTGTGGATCTTATTTCTCCTTTCTGGAAATACTTCTGAGGTATGATTTGGTCTCTTCCTCCTCCTTAACTGAATATTTCTGTCGTTTAATATCTGATTCCTAACTCTTCCTTTCTGTAGGATAACTGGTAGCACAACTTTAACTAGTGAATAATGCCAAGTTCTTCCTCCTGGTTTTTGGTTTTCCTCTTTTTGAGGAGGAGGGTAGTACTAGAAATTGAACCTAGAGCTTTTGCACTAGTCTATATACCTAGCCCTTTTTACTTTTTATATTAAGACAGGGTCTTACTAAGTCACTTGGTTGCCCAGGCTGGGCCTGAACTTGCCATCCTCTTGTGTAGGTCCCCCGGAGTACTAGGGTTACGGGCATGTGATGCCATGCCTGGTATGGTTACACATACTTCCCATTCTTCCACAAGCTCAGGGTCCTTGGCATAGCATCAGATCAGCCATCCCTGAATCTGGTCAGTCATTAGTCAGTAACTCCGCTGTGGTCTGTCTTTGATGTTTCCAAAATTCACTCCTTCCCTATACTGTGTCTAGACTTAAGCAAGAAGCACTGAATAGTTCTCTCTGCTTCCAGTCTCTAGTCCAGGCATGTCTCACCTTTTGGCTTGCCTGGGCCCCAGTGAGTGAAGGGGAACTATTCTGGGATTTATTAAATGTGCAGTATAGTTAAAGTATATAAATAACAAACATCTTTCATTTTTAGTATTTGGTATTATACCATTAAAGAAGTAAGGAGGCAACTGGCAGCTGGACATGCCTGCTCTAGCCCTTTCAAGAAGACCTATCTGCTGCATTCAATACTTGACCACTGCTTAAACATGTCTCTCCTCTATTACCTCATTCTACTCATGCTTGATCTTAAAGGACATATTGAAACATAATACTTTCCATGAAAGTATTCCTAATCTTCTCAACCATTTGGTGGGGTATTTTCTAAGAAACCCAGAAGGGGATTACATTTATTGAGGTCCTACCTAATGTTCTTGGCACGGTGCCAAGTATTCTGCATGCTGATGTCATTGAATATCATAATTTCGTGAGGTTTTTGCAAGTGGGAAACCAACTCACAAAAGTTTTGAGCATAACTCCTTGTCTAAAATACCAGAGCTCAAAAACGAATAGTATTTAAGTTCTCATTGCAATGTATTTATTAAATTATTTTGAGGAATAATGTTTCCTTTATATTCTCAAGAGTATAAAAGGGAAAACAGAATAGATACCTTCTTCCACTGCTTACAGAAATATTCAATTTTCAAGCCCAAGCAAGTTTTTGTTTATTTTTATCATATGAAACCATCAAGTTTCAACTCATGATTAAAAGAGGGATAAGGAAACAGAAGAGAAATTTCTGAACTTTAGCAGCTTTACTTTCCATTGTGGTTTTCATCACAATTTGTGGGTTTAGAATGAGAGACGGATTTCACAGAAAGTCAGAAAACAGTTTTCACTCTGTCCATGGGTCTATGGCATACTGCATTCCTGCAAGCGACTGGGTCAAGGGAGCTGCTTGACAGGAGTTATCTGAAGGGAGCTGAAGACGTTCCCCTCACAAAATATCTTCCATTTTGGGCTGTTCACTATTGCAAGGCAAAAGGCACCCATGAAGTACAAGGCCCCATAATAAGTATCATAAATTTTTAAAAGTATAAGCCCTGGAACTGGGAAGATGTAACACTAAATCACACATGCCCTAGTTGGCTCAATAAGTGAATGTGGGAATAGTGTACAGAAGTAGTAGTTCTGATGGTATAAGAAAAGGGCCAGGAATGATCCCACTAGAATGTGGGCAAGAGCTACATACCAAATGGTGTCTGTTAAGGGGCAGCAGGATTACAAAGCCACTATCTCCCTTTGTTGCTTTACTTACAATAAACTTCCATAATAGAGGATATAATTCACATTTAATCTAGTTCTACTGGTACTCGACAAAGCCTACAATAGTAACAGATACCTGGGTACAAACTGATAAAGCAACCAGACTTTCCCCTCTCTACCTTCCTAGTCACAGTTTAATTTGCTTAAAAACAGATCAACATTAAGAAAGATGGACATACAATTTATTGGAGTAAATAGAATTGTGACTAAGAACACTAAGAAGGTGTAGTGTTTGCCCAAGAAAGCAAGTCACAGGATCTTATGGAAATAAATGTGTCTGTGTAGATTCTTGAGGTGCTATTCAGTTTCAAAGTAACAGGCCTCAGACCATAGCTCTCACTACCTAGATTGTGATATTCTTAATAAAAGTAGGTAATTCACTCCAGAAGCAGTTTTGACAGTAAAAAGATAAACAGCAATTAAGAGATGTGACTGCAGAATAATTACAATTTCAACGGGAGAGGATAACAAGTAAAAATTTACATCTAGACCTACTGGACCAAGTGAAGATAGCTGATAAAAATCTTTTGCTTGGGATCTACCCACAGTTTCTTTAGCTTCAACCATAGCTTTACTCATTTCTCTCCTGTTTCCACTCATATCTCCTCTTTCATCCAATATAAAATCAAACATTTTAATTTGCACTGAATAAACAATGTTCTCCTCTGCTTCCATTACTGAGTCTCTTCCAAATTTTGCCTTTCTTGTTAACTAATTTTAATTACAAAAGCAACACATGCTATTGCAATTAGAGGACCCAGAAAAGTAGGCTGAAAAAATTAAAATCACTTCAAAATCTTGAGTAAGCATACTGGTGTGTATTCTTACAGACTTTATTTAATACATTTCATTGCATTCTCTCTCCTCTCTACAAGGGAACCTGCAGCCTTTTAAAAAGTCCTCCTTCAGGAGACAATGCTATGGAAAATGGAATGTACTCCAACCACCACCAACAGATGGCGATAATGGCTGATGAGTTATTTTAACATTGTGGTCACTTCAGCTGTAAATTCGTATGTAAGGCACTATGAAGCCCTTTGTAGTGTTTGTATTAGTTTGGGAATATTTTTTTGAAAGCAATGAATGTGTTAAAAACAACAGCAAGAGAAAGTGTACACTTATAATGTAAACAAAAAGGACACAAAGTTTGAGAAAGGGCCAGTTACTGCTCCTACATACAGGATGATGTTTAGTTTTAACAGGAGAAGCACTTTGGGAGGACAAAGGTCTTATGCACCCCATAAGACATGCTGTATCTGTGAAAATGACAACAGCCAGCAAGAAGAAGGAATGGTGGATGAAATAATTTTTTAAAAAGTCAGAATAATGGAAAGCTAATGACCTAGTTCTAGGGAATAATCAAAGGAATAACTCATATTTATACAGCTCTTATTCTACTCTAGGGGCTGTTTTAGTGATTTGGGTCAATACTTCAATGTTCACAACTTTTTTGGAGTAGACACTGTATCATTCCTACTCTATAGATATGAAGCTTAGGTGCACAGAGAGTCCACTCAAGATTACATAGCTAATAAGTAGCAAATATAGAGGCAGGAAGTTTGCTTTGCAGTTTAAAGGCCATGCATGTTGACAGTTGAAGAAACTTTGGTCACCAGTCACAGACTGCTGCATAGGTTCAGAGCAGTTTCACATGAACATGTGCAGCTTCAGAGGAGGAAAGCGCTGCAGGGCCATAACGTCTTCAAGGCAGATGCTGATGACATTTAGGAAGGCATTTTCAGCCTCAAGATTTTCTGGATACCTGACAGTCTTGGAATAGGACACACAAGAGAACAAGCATGTGCCTCTTGTCCTGCAAATACTGTAACTGAGTGTAACCTTTAAAGCTGGAAAGGAATAACTCATCGATGTATTTTGTGAGAATGAATTTGAGGACTTCATTCCAAAACACCTCTTGCTATTTGTTAGGGAGAAAAAAAATCTCCCTTCCTCACGGCCACATCCTCACCCCTGTCGTACACAAATGAAACTACATAAGCAGTTTTCTAGCGTGCCTTTTCTGCTGATTTACTTTTTCAACGGCTTCTTAGGAAAAGGGGATTTCCTAAAATTTGCTTTACTGCTTTTCTCAGTCACTAGACAGAGGAAGGAAAACAGTGTATGAATTACATCTATTTAACTAATAAAAAATTTTTAGTGAACAAGGTCCAAAGTAAGAGTAGGAGAGATCTGTCCATGTTGTTTTGAATCCTGACTACCTGGAAAAACTCATCTGATGATATTTTCTTTATTTGTTTGGTATAAGATGTGGTAAGCATGTCAAGATGAGATGTAAGATGTAAAATTTTTAAATTAGACTGTAAATTTCAAATAGATTTTGTAAGCATTTTTTGGTCTTGATAAGTTTCATAGTTTTTGTAAAACTTCAAAGACATAATATTAAGGGTATAGAAGGATGTTCCATTTTTCATTTCCATTTTTTGCCTGAACTTTCAGATAACCACCCTTTCTGACTAGGTGCTCCTTTGTGAATAGATGATTCCTAGTATAAACACAACAGGATGATTCCTAGTATAAACACAATAGGAAGCTACAGATTACGCAGAATTTGAAGCAAATGCTTTGGCAAGAAAGGAGACCTAAAGATCAGAATCAACTGAAAACTCCACGCTGAAGGTGAGTGCATCACAGGAAAGACAATAAAAGCAAGAAAAAAGAGCAAACAGGAAAATCAACTCACAACATTTACATATACTATGACCTTCAGAATACCAGGTACAGAAAATGTATAATATGCCATACCTATCATCAAAGGGGAAAATCTCATGGGGAATATAAACAATTTTAGTATTAAAAATCATCTTAGCAATAAAATAAAAATATGAGACCTTTCATGGTGAATGCTAAACAAAAGAGACGTACACAGAAGAGAAAGATCAAGCTGGACAAGACAGACTTCAAGCAAAGCAAAAATCTGGAGTGCTATGGTAAACAATGAAAAGAAAACTATGCCTGCTGCAAACCTGTGTGGGAGTACCAGAAACAACCTGTGTAAAGGTCCTGGCGAGCCCCAAGTTTCAGGACAAGAGAGAGAATAGGAACGTTGACTAGAGGTTTTGCATGGCAGAATGAAATGATGACAGCAAGATTTTAGTAAGATTAATGAAAATCTTACATCTGGGATTACCAAAGAAGGGTATTGCATCTTCTATTTTTTGCTTTTTTGTACCCAAGCAATGACACTCATGTTTGTACAATTAAAACAGAGAGATAAGGAGAGCTTGGGGGAGACAAGATGTATGGAAAGGTTCTAAAGATGCAGGAGATTTAAGACAAAGAACTTCTCTGAAGGAGTCTTTTATGTTCAATTTGATATCTGAAAACAATTAATCCATGGTGACTATGCTGTGAAGAGCCAGGGGCTTGCTCAGTGAATTCAGAAGATGGAAAAAGGCAAACACCAAGAACACTTTTCCAAACTGTCCTAGAAAGGGCAGTGATGTCAGCTGCAGTGATAGATCTGAGGCTTGCAGATGGGAGATGACTCAGCAGAAGAGCAGACCATCCTCATGTGGTCTTATCTCTGGCCAGGCTGGCTCTTCAGAGCATGTGAGCTGATGGAGAATAAACTTCAGAGCTGTGGGATAAATTACTAACTCACATTTTTTTCAAGACATAAAGAAAAATTATATATATATATACACACACACACACACACACACACACACATATATATATATCTACTTAGAGAATTTTTTGTAACATTGAAATTTTAAAATAAAGACAACATCTGAGTACAAATCTGGTCATTTGCACCCAGATTCATGGGACTAATAAATCTTTCCTCACTAAATTTAGGCACATTCCTACTAATTTGCCTTATCAACGTTCCTGGATAAAGCTAATAAACCCACTATAAATGCTATTAAAAAAAAACGTAACAAGTGATGCTATTCATTTCATGTACAGGTTGAACTAAAAATTTCATACAGAATGAACACTAAAATATCCCATTAAAAATGGCTATGATGCACTTTTTGCCATATTCTATGAAAAATATATTGCCCCTTTTCTAAATAAAAAGAATGCATTTGATTTATTACAGATTGCTATAGTATCAATTGTTATGATCTACAATCAAAGTAAAACAGCTATATACTGTATTATGGTTTTTTTAAGAGCATATAACACACTAACAGTCATTTACATTATCTTACGACAATATTTTTACCACAAGTCACTGTACTACAGCACTTAAGGATGCAGTCACAGATGGCCCAGACACAAATTAATCCTCCCAAGCACTAATGTGTCACAGGAAAATAATACATGCTGAAAATGGTACCCAGGACTTTGGAAATAAAATATGTATTATATGTCATAAAAATGAATCCCTAAAGTTTCAAACATTGATTAACATCCAACATCTAAAGCAAATAGAATTTGATTATAGAAAATGATCTTTTATTCCTGAATTGAATTTATGAATGAATATTGATTATTTTCTAATTCTCTTGCCCCGTTCAAGCCTGTAACAATTTCCTTTGCTTTAATAATCCCACCCTTATATGTATACAACACTTTGCTTTACAAGTGAAGCACGATTATAAAGATATGAAATAGAAAGACCTGTCCTCAAATGCCATGGCCAATGACCAATTTTGTGGCTCTAGGATAGTTGCCAGGCCTCCGTATCACCTGTGAAGTCATCTAGGAACAACTGCCTACCACAGGCCAGCACAGTGCTTGATATGTAATGGATACTGGTCATCAATAAATGCTACCTTTTTTCTCTCACCATCCCCCAGTAAAGGTATCACTTGAGAGCATTAACCCACTGCCTTCTTACCTTCATATCGGAATGGTGCAAAGACGCAAAATGTTGAGAAAACATTGACCTTTCAGCACAGTGGGTTGAAATACATTGATTGAAAGCATAAATACAAACAGGTAATATAATTTTCTCCCATTAAAAAATATTTGGTGTGCAAGTTAAGGGACATTGGTAATGGTAGGGAGAAGGGAAATACGACATTTTTCCTTGGCAAATAGAATTTTATCCTTAATTTAGCTTATAAAAACACTAGAGTGACCAGTAAGTTTAAAGTGGAATTTAAAAATAGCACCAAAAAGAAAACTGTAAAAGGTTGGGGGTAAAAACCCAGGTTTTTTGTTCTTAAGATTATTTTTCATATATTACTGCATTTTTGTAGCAATTTGTGATGTCCATTAAAACTGGGTATCTCACACATATAGACACAACCAAAGAACTGAGTCAAGAGTCTTTAGAAACTGAATACGTTTAAATTCTAACACTGAAAAACTGTAACTGCTTGATTCAAAACAAGAGCAGCATGACACAGAGTAAAAGTAAACATGCCCTTCGAAGCAAAAGTTATCTGAAACTATTAAAACAGTATGCAAAATTACCTGCAAATTTCTTTTGATTCTGATACAACCTAAAAAGGCAGGAATCAAATTGGCTATTTCTTGGACTAACCACTGTCAGCTTTGAACTCAAACACGGCACTGGTGTACTGATTTCCAAATACAGTCCCTTCTTTTCTAAAGTGATAAATCTCAACCATGTTGCAACCCTGAAAAGCCAGGCTGAGAACAGATTGACAAGGAAAAGGATATGTTTTACCCACTTTAACAAATTTGGGGCCTCCTGAGAATCAGCCATGCTGAGATTGGGAGGAGCTGACCAATAAGCCAACTAGCCAGCCTGTGTGGTAAGCAATGCAAGCCATGCAGGGCCCAGGAACAGAAAAGTCAGATGGCGCCTCTCATGAGCCTACTGACACAGGCTGAGAATCACCAACTCCCCCACCCACTCCCTCCTAAGCAACTGGCTGGTTCAGAAAACAGGCTGAACTGACAGCAACTGAGGTACAAAAAGTAATTGAATGCTTGTATTGATTGGTTGACTTTGTGGGCCTGGGGCTGGTAGTCTGAGCATCTATTGGGAGGATAACAGTATGCAATAGAGCAAATATGGGAGATTGCCTTCTATCTTGTTTTTGAAATCCAGTATTATTCTGTATTGTTTTGTTCCAATTAATTGTTTTGATTTATTCAACATTGTTTTGATTGGTTTTATTCTGTTTTGGTTTGATTTTGCTATATCTGATGGAATGGGCAACTACTGTGAAGATAACACTTTGAAGTTTTGTACCAATTTCACTGCTGTGTTTTGATTGAATTTATTCTGCTTCGTGTTGTTGGGTTTTATTACCTTTAAAATAAAATTAAAAAAAGAAATTTGGGGATACAATACAAATGTATCACTAGTGAAAGACACACTGGGTCTGTGTAAGCACAGAAATGGGAAATTAGCTGGCCGGCAGTGCTGACTTCTCTAAACTTAGATATCAGCTCAAAGATCAGATGTGACAATGGTTATAGGTCTAAAAGCAGACCTGCAGGAGGATAAATTAGGCTCCTGTACTGATTTTCAGGTGGCTTGCCTCTAAGTGAAACTGTTCTTAGCGCAGATTAAGATAAACAGTCACTGCAAAGGAGTAGTAGTTTAGATCCAAAATTTAGAATCTCAAAATTTAAGATAATCATGGAGGAATGGTCTTTCTATGAAAGAATGTAACTAAAGAGAACCAAAAGCATTAAAATCACTTTAGTATCAGTTTTACATAACTATCATATCCCACATGAAGGGACTATGTCTCCTCCTACTGTAGCTCAAATTCATTCAATTTTCCAAAAAGGTATTCATTCTGACTGCACTTTGCAAATGAATGGGCTGTGGACAGAAATGAGGCTATAAGTGCTTCTCATGTACATGATTTAGTCAGTAAATTTTTCAAATCTTGGCCATTTTGAGAAACTTTAAATAAAAAGGTGCTGATGGACCACAAAATGTTACTCTGATTTTCTGAAAGAACAACAACAACAAAATAGATTTTAGAAACTAAAATCAGCCAAGGCTAATGTTCGATGGCAACAAAATTCTGGAGTCGATTACTAAATAGATTTGAGAGACCTGGAAAAAGACCTAGTACCAGTGACGTCTTTAAGAGCAAGTCATTAAACTTAAATTCTATTTGAGGGAAGATGAAGAAGGTAAGAGTTGTTTAGGAAAGTTATACCTTCTTTTTTAAATTTGTGCTAAATAAAAAATAATTATTTGTTCCTGAATGCCACAGGGCTATGCTCCTGGCCAGCATTTTTGAAAAAACATGTATCAAGTAATTTGTGACACATTTACATATACATAAACATTTCAAAACTAGGGAGGGGATGGTGAAGGCAAAATGTCAGAATTAACACTTCAAAATTATTCTGACAAACTAGAAAAAGCACTTGGCCTGGTGCTAATACAAAAATATTTAACATGAAAAAAATTCAGGGTAAAAAAAAAAAAGACTTGATTTATTTACATAAAAATAACCCATTATTTTTGTTTTTTGTTTGCTTATATTAAGCATAAGCTCAAGTTTTCAGATAACTAAGACCTGGCTTGCACAAAACAAAAAACAAAGAAACAAAACTAACCTGATGATAAATGATGCATGAAAATCTTAAGACCAAGGACCTCTGACCTTATTTAAAAATAGGGTCTCTGCAGGTGTAATCAAGTTAAGATGAGGACCTTCTGGTAGACCCTAATCCACTGGTGATGAACCTGGTATGGTACACGTACCACCGTCAGCTGTCTGTTATCACTGAAAGCTCTAAAAGGCTTGCCATCACTGAGCTAATCCAACATGATTGGTAGTGTCTTTGTGGGGAGGAAACCTGAACATAGAGACACTGGGAGACAGAGAAGGAAGACAGAAGCAGAGCCTAGAGGGATGCAGCTGCAAGTCTAGAACACTAAAGCTGGCAAACTGCTAAAGCTAGGAAGCTGGATGAAGGATACTTCCTTAGAGGTTTCAGAGGAAGCATGGCTCTTCATGGCACCTGACATTTGGACTTCCACCTCTGGAACTGCAATAGTAAATATTTGTTGGTTCAAGTGACATTTTGTGGTACTTTGTTATGGCAGCTCTAACATGAATACAGCTGTAGCTCCATTCACATTTTCTGTTCTGTAAGATGTTACTTCACCTGAGAAACTTCTAGTCATTCTGCAAGACTTAGTGTACGGCATTTTCCAGCAGCAAGCCTTTCTTGACTTTCCTGGCCCAGCACTGTGTTCAGGTGTCTATCCACACTGGCAGCCTGTCCACACAGCACTGTGGGGCAGCACTCAGCATGCTGCCCCACTGTCTGCATGACTGTCATCTCTATTAGCTTTTCACTCTTGGAATGTTTTCCCCTTCAGATACTCAAAATTCAGAAGAAATTAGTGGAGGAATAATCAGATATCTATAGCCTGTTTCCATCAAGTCCTTTCTGCACTCACTGTGGTTATTCAAAATCTCCTTTAACCTATTTTTCTGAGCTTTTTCAAAAGAGATCGGGGACCACAACCAAAGGTCTAGAAATCACATGCTAGAAAATGTGATTCTGCAGATGCTTCCCAGGAAAGGAGACAATCAGGACCTTTCCTAGTGGGAAGGAAAAGATTTAGGAATTTGTGCCATAGAGGTTTTCAGATCTGGTTGACTATCTTGTGAGAGATGGTACTTCAGGGCAGTGCTTCACAAAAGTGACCTGGGAGGAGAAGATCACTCAGTGGTGATCAGTGAGTAAAGTGAGTTTGCCAAAAAATTAAACATATTCTGTGATTAAGTGCTACTGAAATTTTTCATATCAAATGGTCTTTTTCTGTATGAAACATGGAACTTGTTTCAGTTTAGGTTCTTTTTGTCAAAATAAAAATTTAACACTATGCTAGATCCCTAAAGCTATTTTTGTTTGCTTTACTAGTCCTGAAAACCCTGGGGAAGCATTAAAATACAGCCGAGTTGGTGAGTGTGAGTTTGGTATCTTTGAGAAGAGGCCTAGATCAAATGATTAAAAGGATTAATGTCAATAAGAAGAAGGATTACCTGTACAGAATCATTGAATAAAAGAGTAATGGCAAAAATATCTTAAAAATCATACCTTAGCATTCAAATTTATTTTACTTTGAAGTTTTAACCTGAAACAAAAATAGATCAATAAAATCCTACGAAAAATGAATTGATCATGCCACATACAAAAATCTGCAGGCGGGAAAAAAAAAATCAGCCAACAAGGAGAAGAAGATATTTGGTTGCTTTTCCTCTTTCTAGGATTTGGCCGAAGTGGGCTTGTTATCAGCAATGGCCTCTCTTGCTTCCTGTTACCATCTGCTGAAGCCACAGAACATGACCCAACTCTCCCCAACTCCCCAGCTTCCTGCTTCCTGCTGCCTTTGCTGCTTTGTTCAGGGTTTAATGTTATGTACTAAAACAAAATTTTAAAATCAAGGTAAAATGTGTCCTAAACATTTGTATTTTATCTAGAGATGCTTAGAAAGGCCCCTGAGACCCTGAGAGATGTTAATCCTCAAAAAGGACTTGAGATTCTAGTGATATCAGAAAATCTCTGAAGACAGCCAGAAAACACCATTTGATAACATAGTTTTACACACACAGAGTTCCTTTAAGGAAGTATAGAGTACTTTATTCTTTCAGGAGTAAGTATACCTCTCTGGCATTAGCATGAGATAACATGGTAAAGAACATGTATCTGTTTTAAAACAGAGATAAAACAAAGGATATAATCTTAAATACAAATTAAGTGCCTTAACCCACTACTTAAACTGTTCAGAACTGAGTTATCCAAATATTTGTTTTCCTTTACTTAGGTCAGCCCCCACAAAGCCAGCCTGGGGCTTTCCACAGGCCAGGGCCTGTTCCAAACCACATCCAGAGGAAGGTGATAATTGCCCCCTTAACACTCAGTCCTACACTGGGCTCACTAAGTGCTGGAAGCCCCCTTGTTTCCTCTCACAAATGCCTTAACTCCTGGGAAAAAAGGCAGAGGAAGGCCTTTAAACCTGCAGCTTACTTCTTCCACCTCACTCTGCTCTTCGCAAGCTGTGAATTTCAAGCATGGGTAGGAAGTAGCATAAGCATTTTTAGGTTTATTATAGGAAAGATCAAATTTCCTTCTAGTGGTTTGGATCTAAAACACAAGAGATAACCACAAAAGAATCAGAGACAAGTTGTGAAGAAAACTGAGAAGACTATAACAAACCTGTTTCTCTAAAACCAATTGAGTGATAAGCCATATAACTCTTCAGCATGAACTCTGAATAGTTAACTTTAAACAGCACCTTAAATATAAAGTACCTTCATTTAAAGACATGCAACCTGAATGGCATACACCTATTCTAGTATAATGTGTGATGAGATGCCCACACTTATAAATCCCCTTCGACAATGATTATTTTGAGAAATCAGTTGTTTTTCTTTCTTTTCAATAAAAAAAATTTTTTTTTCTTTGGTACCAAGGATCGAACTCACGACCTTGCGCTTGCCAGGCAGGCGCCTAAGCCACTGAGCTAAATCCCCGGCCCCTTCAATAAAATTTTACATTACTATTCATAAAGCATTCCTCTACAGTACCTAGTACTAGGTATTTTCATTTTTCTGACTTGACATTATGCAAACAGTATATTCAGAAAGAATAATAATATCTGGTGACATACATTAGGTTTTCAACCAAATATATCTGAGTAAACAAAATGAGCTATTGAATGAGGAATCTGTATTTTTAATAAGCATTCAATGACCATGTGGAAGATAGGCTAAGAACAATGAGAGAAACTATGCAAGCACTTTACTTCCATGATATAAACTTTCCGAGGCTTTCACACATGTACTTTGTAGTGACACAGCAGAGGAGGTACTATTAGTCCTGTTTATACAGGATACAAAATAAGGCTGAGACATGCATAACTCTTCCTTCTACTGCACCACAGAAGAACAAAACCAGGTTATTTGCTAAGTCCTTGGTAAAAGCAATGAGCCTGCATCAGGGCCCGCCTGAGCCTGTGGAGTGGCCACTTCAGCAACAATGTGTGTTAAGGAAACTGTTGGCTGGAAAGAGAAGAGACCATCACTAGAGCCAAGATGGGCTCTGCGCCACAAAGAGGGCCTAGCCTTGGAAACAATGCAACACAACCCTCTTGAGGTAACAAAGTGCAGAACCACTGAACTCTACTCAGAATACGGAGGGGCCAGGAGAAGGAAGGTAGTAAAATAATGTCTGGGATCATCCATTTCATCAGCTGGCTTGGCACTCTTACAGGTACAACCATGAGGCAAACTCTGACATGACAATTACAGGACAGCAACCTCCTAGAGTTTTTCTGTTAAAAATGTTCATGTGCTAGAGACAATAGTGCTGATTAATTTCTTGACATAAACTTGGTTCCTATTATTGCTGAATAGAAATAAGACTAACGTGTGTTCAGGATTTCTTTTCATTTGTTCTGAAAGCACAGAATAAATTTTCATAAACTCCTGGCTAATTGGACTTGCAATCCTGATGTAACTGTATCCCATGTAGCCATACCAATTAAAAACTTCCCAGTTGAGGTCTCTTTTCCCCAAGATCTTCATTATGTACTTTGGAAACTATAGGTAACGCTAACTTTGTTTCTAGGACACATCTATGAATTAGTTCCCTCAAGATTCACCCTGCCAGGTATTCCATGTGTTTTAAATTATTT
Organism: Dolichotis patagonum; assembly: GCA_004027295.1. NCBI lineage: Eukaryota > Metazoa > Chordata > Mammalia > Rodentia > Caviidae > Dolichotis > Dolichotis patagonum. Next base: position 74,932 of record PVJX010003228.1, on the reverse strand, counting down.
ATTTCTTATGCGCTTCATGGCTGACAGAGAGGATCAGACATTTATTTAAAATGTCATTAAGAATACTGAGTCTCATGTACTTCTGCATGGATTGCACATGAATTCAAATTTCTATTCCATGTGACTTATAAAGCTGTCCTTCATCTCCTATTATTTTACAGAGTACTTCATGTTAGAGCATCAAAGTTACTTGTTTTCCCTTTTATAGTAGAGGTAACACACACTGTCTTTTAAATTAGCATAGATGATAACAATTACGAAAAATGAAATCCTCAGGTTGGAGAGAAAAATGGTAAAGCAGTTCAGTTCTACATCTCTGGAAAAAGAAACTGGGTCCCATCCAGAGGGCAATCTGGCCATTTATAGCAGTCTTTAAATCATTTCTCTTAAGAAACTTTTAAAGAACGTGTATAGGCTCTGTTAGAAAGATTATGTAGAAAAGTTAGAAATGATCTAAATACAAAGCAAACTAAAGATTAGTTGTAGAATGGAAAAAGCATGTAATCAATGACTGACACTGCATATCTTTGTTTCAGTGGGGACACTAACCATGTCTCCAAAACCAACCAACCAACCAACCAACCATCCAAACAAACAAACGAACAAAAAAAAGGGTATTGTAAGATACAGGCTACAAAGTGAATGATTATCTCCCCTAAACTCAAGATTAAAAACAAAAAAGTACAACTTCAGAAGTGCAAAAGTTGGATAATTATCCTAATACTTTACATACTTTAAAGCAACTTCCAAAACCATACACACATTCCCCCTCCTTTCTGTAAAAAAATGTAGATCAGTGCTGTCCAGTGGAAACAGAATGCAAACCACAAATGCAACCCACATATATAATTTAAAATTTTCTAGTAGCCACATTAGAAAAGCAAAGAGATGAAATTAATTTTAATATTATTTTCTTTAACTCGATCTATTCAAAATGTTATCATTTTAGCATGTCGTGAATGCAAAATATCAGTGAATGGTTTAGCATTTTTCCTGCTAAATAAATATTTGGAATCTGACACTACGTATTTTATACCTTTAGCATGTTTCTATCTGGACCAGCCACATTTCAGGCACTCAATAGCCATGTGTAGCTCACAGCTTCTGTGTTGGCTGAGTGGATTTAGATGTCTATGGGCTATTGCTTCTTTCACAGTTGAACCTTTTCCTTACCAAGGTGTCCTTACCTTGACACCATTGATATCTCAGGAAAAGTAGTTCCTGAATACTATCTTAGAACATTTTTGGAAGTTGCTTTAAAGTATGTACAAATGAGGGTAATTATCCAACTTCTGCACTTCTGAAGTTACTCTTGTCTGTTTTTAATCTTGGGTTTAGGGGAGATAACCATTCACTTTCTGGGGTTACTTCTGAGCAAGAATACCTGAACAAGGTCTATTAGAAAGGTTCCAACAGCATTTCCCTTTTAACTAACTTGGTAAGGATTCTGTGGTTATTCTCAGTGTAATGCAGTGCAGACTGTGTAAATTAAGTATTGATGCAGCAGAATGTTCCACAATTCTTCCCTCAAAAACCCCAACTTTTAGGGCTTTGAATGAGGTTTAATCACATATACTCTGAGTAGAATGAACAGCATATGTTATCTGAGATCCCATATCACAATGGTACACTTCTATTTGATTAGTCTCATTGTAAGGGGAAAACTGGGAAGAAGGGAACTACCTACCTATTCACTATCTAAAAACAAGAACAGTAAATCTGCAGCTAACCAACCTGGCCCACTTGAGAGGCCTCCTTGTCTCACAGGTCACATTTCATCCCATTGCTGAAATTATGCCAGGGGTGCTACCAGGGCACCACTAACCCCAAAAGCACCTTTCTTGCAAATTAGAAAAAGGTGTCCTCTAAAGAAGGAGACGATTCCTCAAATACAGGATTTTGTGACTGACAGTAAGATGGATCTCAGCTTTATGTCTCTGGATAGGTACTCCTGGACAGGCAACAATGTCCTAAATTGTGGAAGGGGTCTTAGGAACAATATCTTAGGTGGCACATGACAGTGGACATGGGTAGAAAGCTTTGGAGACTGAAGCGAGTTTGATTTGTAGCTTACAGATTCCATTCTGGCACCTCAGTCCCAAGAATGGAATCCTTATTAAACTGCCAAAAAGATAACAGCCCTCCTTGATGGAAAGGTGTGGCAGAACATTAAGAATGAACATCAGCAGAAACAATGACAACTAAACAATAGGTTTTCCATTACTATATATAAAAGCTGAAAACTAAAAATGTAAAGCATCAGGAAAATCTAAACAAAATAAATATAAGATAAAAATGATTTCCACAAATCTTGGTTGGCACATAATAAATGATTCCAAGAGGGTTCATCTAAGGACATAACTGGAAAAGTTACAGCCTGTTGGTCACAAACTTTTTTCATTCTTCCTTTACTACAGTGACTACAACAGAAACAGAAAACTTATATATTTGGTGTATATTCTATTGTCCCTCGAAAAAGGTCTAACTGAAAATACAAAATAATTGTAAGTCTAACTTATCTCCCTAATCACATCTGGTCTCTCCTATACATTGAGAAAGCAGTCATACTGTCTGGCACCTATGTGCTCACCTGTCTTTGTCTCTCAGATATAGTTTAATCTTCTTAAGGCAATGAACAATGTCTTCTATATTTTTGTCACAATATTGCCTGCTATCTACCACCGTGCTTTTTACATAATAGGTACTTGATAAATGAGGTTGGATTGATTTTTTTTTATACAAAAAGTGTTAAATTGTGGAAAGAACAGAAAAGGTAGTGACCATAAAGCAGAGACAACATGGTGTGTACAGAACAGTATCTGAGAAGCACTCAGTCAGAAAAGGGCAGCTTAAAGGGAAGTGAAGAGAAATCTGGTCCTTGTTCAGGCTTTATTTGCTTCAGGCACTATCTAGGAACTTTCCATGTCAGTTCACTTACTTCTCACAGCAGGCCTTGTAGCCCTCACCTCACAAGCTAAGAATGCTGAGGCCAGGAAGCAAAAGCAATGTCCCAGCATCACGCAGCACTACACAGGCAGCCAGCATTTGAGCAGGCCTCTTCCCTGTCCAATCATTTCTTTCTCCCTCAGTCTCCTCAGCCTGGGAGGAGGAGAGGTTAAAGAAAAAGTCAAGAAGCCAGCTGCTCAGACTCTAGAAGAAAATTCTGTTGTTAGCTGTCCAAGTAGATAGTCACATTTCCTCTTTTTTTTTCTTTTTTGTAACATATCTTGTCTGTTCAAGTTTATTTCTTTATTTTCATTATGAATAACATAGTCTCACTATAATTCTAAATTGATGGCTAAGGTACTTTAATAACATTCGTATAACATTTCCAGAAAACAAACGTTCTGAGCTCTCATTCCTTTGAAGCTTACGGTAATAATGATTTGGTTACTAGTTTTTCCTGTGTTTATGATGTCTTTGGAAACAAATGGACATCAAAGCTACGCTGAAACTAAAATCATCTGTGGTGACCTAAGAGTTCTGGGAATAGCATTTGCAAATTAATTTTTGGCAACCAGTGTCTTATCTCAAACACTAGGTATATTTATATATATATATACCCAGTACTACTATAAATCTTTAAATATGTGTGTGAGATGTAATAAAGAAGATACGTGCACAGCCTCAGTGATTAAAGTAAACTGTAATAAGGTACAGCTAATAGAAGTTAAGACTAGTTTTTAGTTTGCAGGGTTTTTATTACACAGAAATGTATTTTAAAGCCATTTATTTTATCTTTGCCTTAATGAAGTCTAAATTATCATTAGTGCTCACTGAATATTCATAATATTGTTTGCAATGTAATTCTATGTTCCTGCCTTCAGAAGCCCCATGTTTTGGTTCTAATGTTTCAGTCATTCTCACTCTTAAATGCATATATAAAACTCTGGTGGTCTAGTGGTGAAGCAGTTTAGGTTAACTAAATGTACATATATTCAGTACCAATATCAACCAATAAACTGAAACATTTTGGTAATGGGATGACTTTTGATTTTGTTTCTTATTTTCCTAATTTTACATCCATGTATATTACTTTTCAGAGAAAATATTTTAAAATATCATTTCCTTTAAGGTAATTTATTAGTGGATCAACATGATTTTAATACTCCTGGTCAAATTATTTTTTCAAACACAGCCCATACAATTATTTGAAGACATCTCTAATTCTGTTCAATCCCTCTAACAGCTCTTATCAAGAACACTGCACAGCTCAGGTTCTTATACTAAATATGAGACTGTCAGATATTAGTAAAAAGAATTTCTCAAAACACACTCCCAGGAGGCCCAACACCAGCTTTCAGTTCTCCAAGGAGTCATCTAGTAACAGTAGAGAGCGAGCAGCTAACCTTAGGGTACATAGGGAAAAGAAGGAAAGGAAGAAGCCCTCTGAGGACCCAGTGGTAGAAAATTACAGGATGCTTAAGAGTACGTGAACACAGTAACACTTGAACAGATCAAAAGCAGGTAAAATCCAGCAAGAAAGAAATGCAGATAACCAGAATTTTCTGATACACAAATTATAAGGGTCAATTAAACTATAATCACCAGTTGGGGGGGGGGAATCTTTTAAAATCAGAGCTGAAGAAATCTGTTGTATGAGTCTTAACAATTTCAGACTACTATCATTTTACCTACCATTTCTTCGCTTTTATCATGTGTCCTCTTCTATTTTAGATTATAAGATTGAAAAGTTATTAGATTTCTTAGAGTTGTAAAATATATATGTGTTACTGGGTAGATAAATAATCATCTCTAAAAATTGGAAACACTGAATACATTACTGAATATTTTTCACTTAATAATATAGTGTGAAGTTTCATGTCATATTCTTAAAAAATCTGTAACAACAACATTTTAATAGACACATTATAAATGTATTAGTTATTTCTAAATACTGGGGATGTTTCTAATTTTTAAATAGTACCAAGGCTGATGTGATCAACACCCATTCAATGGCCTCCTTAGCTTGACTGTCACTTCTCCCTCTGCCCAGCCCTCACCCACCACCCCAGCAGACAGTGTAAGATGCCTAAGGCCTGCTCTTGCCTGCTGACACTGGGTTTGAGTCCTCCCTTCTTGACACCTCACATAGTCAAAGAAACTCTCCACAGTGCAAGACAGGGAAATTTCCCAACAGAAAGCAGAACAGAGAAGAAAAACTATAAATCCAGTTACACTGCCTCAAGAAAAAGCATACTAATTAGTGTCTGAGAACAATTTCCCTGTTCTTAGGGACACCTAGAAATGGCTGTTTGTAATTAGGGAGGGGTTAGGGCATTTGAGCACTGATACCATCTGTTTTCTGTCTTAAACTGTAAGAGCCAGGTACATTAAAATGTTGAAATGATTTTATCCCATATTTCAATTTCCCTTCCACTTCATATCTCACAATAACTATTAGCACAGATAAGCACATATAAGCAAGATCTAAAGTTAAGAGTTTTAAAAGATCTATGTCCCTATTTTTCATTGTAAAAGGGAAGGAAGAATCAAGAGATGGAGAGGTAGGGTGGGATGGGAGGAGGGAAGGGTATGAAAAAAGAACTAACATGTTATGTGCATGTACCAACTCCCTAGAATATGATGTATGTATATGTATAAATGCACAGAGTATTTTATTTATGAATAAAAAATAAAAGCGGAAAAAATAAAGTTAAGACTTTTATCCCCTAATTATTTTTTTCAAACATTTATAACCAACTTAAAATACTTAATTTGGCCTACTAACAATATTGAAAAAATTCAATGAAAATTTTACTCTCCAAAAGATAAGTTCCATAAACCTGGTAAGCCATTCTTAAGCCATTCATTCTACTTAACAATGATAAATAAGGCTCTTTCCTGCAATCTTAGTTTGATCTTAAAACCTGGTGAAGTTGCCCATAAAATCAAGTGATAGTAATTTGTTTTTCAAAAGGGCTAATGAATGTCTTGAATGGGGAACAGCTGCTTCATTACTGTCATTTTTTTTTTTTTCAGAAACTTGTTTTAAATATCTGACTAGTTTTCCTCAAAAAAAAAAAAAAAAGGCTTCTGTTAATGATTGACTATTATAAAACTTCGGGGTGGGGCAAAATCATCTTCTGAGAAATACAGTCCTATTTGTTTTAAACACTTAAATAATCCAAAAGACATCATAAGTATCAGTTATAGTCAACTGAAGAAACAAAATGTGTAGTGCAAAGAAAACTCAACCAAAGGGATTGTTTTTAAAAAGCTATTGCATTCACTTCTTATCCAGTTGACTATTTATTTAAATGTTCAAACAGTTGTCTCCTTTTAAGATTATTAAATCAACATTACAGCTGAAATAGTGCATATTCTAATAGTGCATTCTGAAGCACTCTCTTCATTTCCTCATATCTGGGTCCATAAGAAGCCTATACTAAGTCAGCACTATAGAAGGGCAATTGGGACACTTTTGTAAGAAAAATGTTACATTGTTATTATCCTGCTACAACATAAGGTAGGAATCTTCAAGTGGTTAAAAAAGAAAACAAGATTATCACCCAAGAACAAGAGCTGTAAGAAGCCACCCTGGCATGGCACCCACCTCTTGCAAAGTTACTGGGACCAAGCTATGATCCCAGGCAACACTGCCACTACAGACCACCAAAGAAAGAAAGCTACTGTCAGCTGGGTTAAACATGCTTATTTCAATTAAATTACATCCAAGGAGAAGGGACAAAGCAACGTTCTCGGATAGGGATTTGCTTTTTCACAGAATCAGATTTATAGCGAATATTCCTAAAGTAAAACCAGTGTGTCCATTACTTTGCCTTTAAAAATAGCTGCTCCACACTTCTCTTTGACTGTCATATATTAGGAAAAACATAAAATGTACAGTAAAAGTACAAGCAGACTGTCATGAGCATTGGGTCATATTTCACTATCTTACTGTAGCTGAATCATAGCCATGGCTTGGTTCTAAAGTACACGTATGAAAATGGAACAAGTTCGGTGGGGCCTCCTGTTTTGTTACTAAGCCTATCGGATTACTGGTTCTAATTAAGGACTGTGTTCCTGGCTACCACACAGTTATTAATGTGCATTATTGCCATTATAGCAAGTTCTGACCTCCGCTGTGAGTCACCTGGAGGAAAATTTAATTATCAACCAAGGAAAACGGGAATGAGGATGATAGGAAATGGCTTCTTGTGAAGCATCTGTGATTGTAAAATACTATTCTACAATGTTTGTTTTGCCATTAGGAGAATAATTGCAACCAAACTCTTTCTAAAATCTAAAAGTAATTCATCCAGATAGTGAGACCACAATGTATCTTTTCATGTGTTATTAACTTAGTAAATTATATACTTTTCAAAGTTCAAGAAAATGAGCCACAAGAAATTGAATTTGCTGACTGAAATTAGGTTGATGCTTAGACAGTACAGCAGACCCTGTCCAGATATGTTTTAAAGCTATGTATATTTTCTATCCTATCATCGTATTCACATCTGTTGAAGGAACCATTTTTGACTGGTGCAAAATTAACTAAAGGTCTAAAAAATGAGTTCATCGGAAAACTGAACAACTTGGAATTATAGAAAGAATAGTAACCATGTAGATGGACAGGTTTTTTTTTTTACCTTAAAGTTTTCAAAAAGTTCTTATGATATCAAAGAAATTGACCCATTTTTGATATTTAAATTACAAAACAAATTATCTCACACAGTTCACATGACAGCTAGCAAAACAGGTAAAATAATTTGTCAGCAGCAACACTGGGGACAGGAGCAGGTACTGCTAACACAGACAACAGTTTATTCCTCTAGGAATTTTAACCTACCTTTCTGAGACACTTCTGGTGTGGCTATAACAAAAGAAAGAAGGGAGGCAGAAACATTTTTCATATTCTCTTCCATATCTAGGATGTTCTGCCTGCCTTGATGAGCACAGGAAAACACCAGTGTTTTTCTATGAATATGAGAACAATTTAAAATGAGGTCAAATTTTAATGTCTGAGAAGCAAGCATACTGAAATGGTAAACATTTTTCAACTAAGTCATTTCACAATGATTTACTGAATGCTTACTTTGTGTTAGCATCCGGTCTACATGCAAGACTAGAGAGGGACAAAGAAGAAAACCTCATTTTATAACACAAGTGGCCATTAGGTGCAGTGGGATACAGAGGAGTGTGCTGGGTTTAGCATCACCCCAACATTTAGCACAGTGTCTGACATACCAATAAAAGTTTATCAAATTGAATCTAATATACAGTGACTCCCCAGATTGGATGGGTGATGCATCATTAATTTTCAACTTAGAGTAACATTAACATTAATAGAATATTAATTCTAGCTATGAGTGTCTATGGTTTTGGTGGTTTCTACCAGTTAGGATATATATGGCAACTGAAGGTACAGTAACTCTGCAATATACTGTTTCTATATTACCAAAATAGAGACTAAGTCTTCAGGCAAATTTGCCCAAAGTTATACTGTAATTTTAGTAGAATTCAAAGTTGAATACTTTTTTTTTCTTATTATGAAACTCATAATGCTAATTTGAATAAACTGTAGAACATTCATTTCCTTAAGAAACATGGGGGAACAGCTCATGCAAGGTGGCTACACTAGACATTTCCACACTATAAATGATCAGTTCATAGAGAGCAGCTGGAAATATGGGAGGAGGCAGGAGAATGAGTTAGCAACATTTAAAGGCAGGAAATGTTGCCCATGAGCGCAGGCTGGTGAAGTCTAAGGACACCATGATGAGTTCTCCCAAAGGGAGATGAAACCATCCTCTCCTGACAAAGTTAGGGGACCTGAAGTAGCAGTAAGAAATTCATATTCTATGTAATGTCATTTCCATTTGAGTGATGCAGAAAATGAAACTGATGCGTTTGGTGCATTCCTATGTGTTGGTGTCTCATCAAACTTTGTTAGTAACTAGTAGATGCAACGCTTGAAATCCAGTCTTCTAAACTAGTCTCAAATCCTGTTTTGATTTTCACTTATTTTTGGTGAAGACAACCTATGTAAATTATATCTTTAAGAACTTGTATTTAAAAAAAAAAAGACCAGACTAGTCCTCCCATGTTGGATAGGCAGAATGGGGTTGATGTCCAATTTGCCAGTGCTTGTTCTAACTGAGTACAGTCTATTTTAATTATTAAATATTTTGACTGTCATTTGGAAGCAAGTGATGAGTAATATTGACACTCTTCCCTTATAATTCCAGACCTGCATGTTAAGAAGGTTGGACATCAATCTAACAGTACACGCTATCCCACAAACAGTGTCAAAATTAGGGTTATAATCAGATAAAGATTGCTCAGAGTGAAGGATAATGTAACTGGCTTCACCTTGGATCTTCTAGAATCTAACACACTATATACACTCTTAAAAGACATTTCTGAAATGGGAAGGGGTTCAAGAGATAAAGAGATGGGGGAGGAAAAAGAGGGAGAATAAGAAGTAAGATGTGTTATATATATGTACCAGCTCTCCACAATGAATGGAATCATTACTGAATGTACTAAAAACATTTACTGATAAAAATAGTAAAGATTATTTTAATAACCCAGTCTGCTCTCCATTTTAAAAAAGATATTTGCTGACTTAATTGATAAACAGATTTCTGCAAGTTGTGGAAGGCTTTCCAGTCTTTAGGTCACCTCAACACTGAATTTCTCCCATGTCTGCCCATTCTTAAATCAAACCAGACCCAACTCAAACCCAAAACAAACCTATTTAGTTAAAGCCTAAGGTTTGGAATTTTTTTTGGTCAGGTTCTTTATAATTCTAACCGGACACAAGGTATAATTCACCGTCAGAATGTATTCTTTAAAATGGATATGCCAGTCCAGATGTGATGCTTAAAAATATTTACCACCTGCGATGATATGGGCACCGTGGGCAGTAGCTGGTGGGCGCTCTGGTCCTGAATGTGAGTGAGAGCTGAGACTGACTAACCATTCTTTAACAATAGTAACCTGCTTTCCTATTTCTTGAGACAGACATTTTGTTTATCAAAACTCTATAAAATAAATAAAAATCAAAACATACCCTTTTAAAAAAATGAACTGGGCACAGTGGTACATGTCTGTAATCCCAGCACTCTGGGACGCTGAGGCAGAAAGATCACTATTTGAACTTAACTGGGCAAATTAGCTACTTCACAAGACTCTGTCACAAAATAAAAACAAAAAAAGGTGCGGGGGGGGGGTGGCTGGGAACTGGGGATATAACTGTGTGAAGACCCAGGATCAATCCCTAATGTAAGGGGAAAAAATTACACAAAAAATAAAAAACTTTTTATTTATTTCAAAAGGTAACCTAAAGTAACCTCTGAATTGCCAGGTTGTAAAACTGCTTTCCATTTCCATTTTCTGTCCCTTCCTCCTGAGGGGATTTAACTAACACAAGACAGAGCTAGGGAAAAAGCAGTCAGCAAGCAAGAACTTCCTTTTAACTATCTCAATGTCAAAAGTTATGACTCAAGTCTTTCAAGGGTTTTATGCTGTTGTTACCAGGAAACACTTTGAAGACAATGAAGGAAGTGAAGAACAGAAGTTATGGTCATATTTTACCCAATAACAAAATCGTATAAACAATACCACAGTGTTTTAAACAAATTTCTGAAATATACCTTCCAAAAACCACCAAAGGGGACTCTGACCTTTCATTTCAGTTTCTTATTAAATTCACACTCAATGTAATTATTAGGCAGAAGTTATTTTATTTCTATGTATTTATTTTAATTCTTTATATTTTTGTTGCTTTTATTCATGGCGTTGGAGTTTTAATCTAGGGCCTCATGCATGCTACGCAAATGGCTCACCATGTGACTACACCCTCAACCCCCGAAATTCTTTTGGAAAGGCAAATTGCAAAAGAATGATTATAGGATAAAATTGTTTTAGAAGTATATGAACAAAAAGTTATTTTTCTTATCATCAGTAAAAAAAAATAAGTACAAAACCACTGCCAGAGTGAGTCTTTGTGCTTTAATTTAAATTATGTAAGAAACGATTATCAGAGAAAGCATGACTGGCTCTAAACTAAATGAATAAAATCACTTTTAGTACTAATGCAGAAGTGGAACCTTGGATGTCTTTTCCTTTCTAAAGACTGGCAATTAACTGCTTAGAATACAAAAGCAATATTTTATTGCTTCTGTAGATAATTCAGATGGTTTAAAATTTCAGTGAAAACACTTTTAACATTACTACTCACAAAAAAGTTTAAGCCACATAACCACCAGAGTGAATACAACTTTGCCAAAACACAAAATTCTCAAATAAGCATGCACATAATGAGTTTTCATGGTTGTACCACCACACTGTGCTTCGTTAAATACTGGGTTAATCTGATTTTTACCCTCATTTCTAATACCCATGTGACAAATGATAATGAATTTCATTGATGTAAAAGATCAAACAACATTGTAGACCTATAAAATTATTCTAGAAGAATGGTGATAAGTACAAGACAGAAATAGGTCTAAACTGTTTCCTCAATGGAGGCACGTAAATACTGGTAAAAATAACCAACTCTAGTATACAACATTTGCAACCTGAAGGTTTCTTCCCTAGTTTCTATCTATGCAATTTTAAATTTAAGAATAATATTTCTACTGATCCCTAAAACAATATAAAAACTCTTTCACATAGTTTATGAATTTTAACATTTTGAAACTAAGGAAATTTTCTGCACTGCAAGGCAATTCTCAAGTGTAACCCAACAGCACACCAGTATAGGCCCAATACCACTGACCCTCTGTTCTGACAGTGTTTATATTTTACAAATTTTCAGACTTGTTATCTCAACCTTAACTTAAAGATCACAATTAAGAAGGGAGGATAAAATAAGCAGTACTGTTCACTGCATGTAGAATGGACAGGTATAGCATTTTGGAGCCTTAACAATTAAAAAACAGAACAATAACCTGCATTGTCTCTTACCTTGAACAAGTTTTCCTAATTGTATCCAATTAAAGAACTGAATTTATAATGCACTTCAAATGTACAAAGAAAGAAAACCATTTGGCACATCCATGCCAAACCAATACTGGGTAAGTAATTTTTTTAAAAACAGAAAATGCATGATACCCCAAATGTTCTCTGCAAGACATTTCAAAAAATGTCAAAATCAAAATATCCTTTTCACCACAGAGATGAAAAGATTTCCAGTTGATGTTTTCAATTATTTTACTTATAGATATAAAAATGGCACTTATCCATCTATCCATGAGGCATATAAGCTTACACAGAACACTTATGTGTATGAATGTTCGTATAAATATACGAACATACATGTGCATATATGTGCATACATGCACAGCCTGTATTGTGGCAGAAAGGACTAGGGGTAGCTTACAAGAGATGTATCCTAGAAAATAAAAGTAAAAAATCAATGGTAAGGAATGCAAGACATGAAGGCAATAATGAGGCAGGAACTAAATGGCTTAGACAGAAGTCTACCTTTTCAACCAAGTGCCTAACTTCTCACTGGTGGTTAACTCTGCAGAGTGTGTCAAATGCGTAACAACAAGCATTGATAAAATACAGCAAATGACCTGGAGATGAAGTGCCCAACTGACAAGAACTCTATCATGAGCAGTTCTTCAGCACAAGTGCAATTGATCATTGATTCTAATGATGGCTCTGAAATGTAAGTGCAGAGTAACCCGGCTCATGATAAGAATATGTGTTTCAAAGTATCTTATTGCTTTGAAAATCAACAGTCATAAACATATAAGGTAAAATCCTATAATTGAAAAGCTGATTAATTAGTACAAACTATTTCTTAATTATACTGAAAGTTAACACTGTTAATGATTACGTGGGTTTATTAATGTTTTGTGTGGGGATGTTTAACATAAAAAAAGCTGAAACAAGCAAGGTTGCAAGGCCCTAGAAAGCCACCGAGTAACCTTTATCTCTCCCTTTCTGGGATCACACAGCTGGATGGAACCTGCAAGGAGTTTCAAGCAGCTTTTTCTTGCATCCTAACTCTGATTGGTTACCAGCAGTAGCATTTTGTATAGGATTCTGAGGCCCAGCCAGCCCAGCAAAAAAAGAGTATTCCCATCTGTTTATCAGCAATTCTATCAGAAGAGAGGGAATGATGCAGCACATGGTCACTTCTTCATATTTATTCCTAATCTTTGGTTCAATTTGCTCATGTCATCAATGAAGAGTTGCAGATTAAGGTGGCTATTTGCCATTCCTGGTACACTTATTTATAAAAGCACACAAGATTACAATAAATAGATGAGAAAAATAGGAGGAGAGAAAAGTATGTATCATAGGGTAGGGTGAAGTTAATCTCCCTGGCAAATTCCAAAGCCTTTGTGTGCACCATAGCAAAATTTTCCCAGCTCCGAATTTGACCATCAAGGTAACAATCCCTGTGTAATTCAGGATTTGTGATCATGCCTTACCTTCTTTTGTGGCAATGAAAAAAAATCTCCTAGGCTTATCTGCATGGGGAAACAAGGCCTAGCTGTATTTAGTGCAGATGTGGGCAGTGGCAGGGTACAGAGATTTTAGGCACATGTCCAGAGACGTTATCTTTATGGCTCATCTTGGTTCATAACTTGAGGAGACACGTTCAACCTGGGACACACCTTGGAACCATGTCAGTGTAACAGCAGCAAGCCTGAGACACTAGCTGGGGAGGTTTATAAAGTAACAGCAGTAATGTGGAGAATGAAGGGTTGCTAATTCACCATAGTCCAAGATATTTTATGAAGTGTCACCATCTAATGTTTCTTCAATGAGGATTTCATTCATTGCTAATTCATTCACTCATTCATTTTCTTCAATTCCACCCTGGTCACTAGTTAGCAATGAGACCCAGGGAGGAGACCTGGGCTAGAAGTAACTGAGATAAAAAATCCACTAAATGGATGTAAAATTTAGGTCAGCTGGAACTTCTAAACAGGTAAAAACAGTCCTGAAATATTCATTAACTGTCTATGTAGTCCAATGACAGCTGATGCTTACATTAGAAATCCACACAGAAACGCCACCTGGAGAAAGCAGGAGAGGAAACTCATCAGTGACTACTTGGGACAAACTGTCTTCCTAAAGGAGAATGCTCCTTTCAAGTTCAAAGTTAGAAATTTACCAATTTACCAAGGACTTTATCAGGCGGAAATCATGGTGGGCAGAGAAGAAGGCAGACACATAGCACATAGGTAGTTTATAAGCTAGAATCAAAAATTCTATATTGTAATATTTTTAGGTAACCAAAACAAAGGAGAAAGAAACTATAAATACTGGCCAGTTGTTGAGTATTTTTTCTATCTTAAAGCTTTTTTGAAAAGGGGCAATTAATTCAAGGCCAAAATGAGTTCTGAGTGAGAATAGATGTAGACAGTCACGTTCAAAGGAATCCTCCTTTCATTAAAGATGTCAATCAAGTTAAAAGTTGCTGGAAATCATGACTGTTTATTTTTAATGTTTACTGATAATCCAGTATACTGTTGTTCAGCCCCTGGAGAACAGATCTGATGGATTTTTCTTTTTCAATGGAAATGCTGTTAGTTATCTGAAATATCAGCATCCTCAAGGGAGTCACTTTGATAAGAATAATGTTAACTGCACCAACTGACAAAAGATGATGACAAAGCAATGTTCCTTCCGCTGTGACTTTGAGAGAGTAGTCAAATGACAGCATGGGAATATTTATTTATACCTCTTCTCCCCCAGAAGTTTGAGGCTGCTGGCAAAAATACATGCAACACCACAAGGCAGAAACATAGTTCAAGGTGAACTAACCTTGAACTATGTTTCAAAATAACCCAGGAGTCCAGTTATTTTACCAGATATGCAAACCAGAAAATGATTCTGCAGAATTGTCAACACTTGACATGAAGTCAATGCAGAATGTCTTAGTAGACAAGATAAGAAGGGAATAGAATTACAAAACTTAGTGTTCATTAGAGTAAAATCCTTAGCTTAGGAGAAGCTCTGAAACCCAAGGAGCTTCCTCTGGGGTCTTTCTAAGGGCCACACCCTATACACAACATCCAGTCATGATCAGCCTGGGACCACAGCACAGCAGTGAAGCAGAAATTCTAGGGACAGAGAGTTACAGGGTTAATGTACAAGGCTCTCTGATACCGATGCATCCAAGGAAAAATTCGTACTCCCTAGAAGTACGAATTTCATGATTATGAAATTAGGCTCTGAAGAGCCTAATTTTTAAGAGGTTCCTTCCCTTTTCCACTTGAATTTTACCTTTTTGCCTTTAAAAAATAGTAAATGCAGATAAATATACCACATAACAAATTTTAACATGCTGATGACCACATGTATATTAAGCCACTTCAAATACAGATGCTGGACAAACATGTTTCCTGCCATCTCTCAGCATACATTTGAACTTCTTATAAATGAGTCATTGATTAGGAAAGCACCAACTCTGCATTGGTAGTCTTCTGGAAATTCAAGTCTGCGCATGTTCATTCATATAAAATTGTACAAACTACCTACCTACATACACATCATGCTCAAACAAATGCCAGGTCAGAAGCAGGTACAACTGGTTGTTGGCACACACCCTCACCAGCATGTAAGAGTCAAGTGTACAATAGTAAACTGCCTACTATATTAACTCATGATAAAGTGACATAATTAAGTAGTACTGATTCCAAGTTTTATGTCCTCATGGCCTGATTTTTTCACCTATTATGAGGTGACTGAATATAGCTGTAGTATTAGGAATTCAATGGTGAAAGAAAGTCTGGTTATTTTCAGCTTCTAGATCAGATTACTTCAAGAGTATACTATGTTAAGATGAGCTATTAATATTTGTTACATTTTATAATCGCTAATGTGAGTAAGAACTTTTCAAAGGCAAAACAAAAACAAAATATAGAAATAAATTAGTTATGTTTTTGATACTGTACTACAATTGTTATTCAAAGAGTCCTGATCTCAAATGTTTGCATCCAGCAAAACTGATGAATTTTATGAATGTTATAAATCTGTAATGAAAAAATACATGATATATAGTGTTAGTAATACTTTATTCGAATAAAGGGGGGATTCTACTTAAGAATTTAAAACAAAAATCTGTGCTGGTGTAGTTCTGTTACAGGGCAAGGAAGCACTGAGCCAACAGCCCGTGGAGATCGGGTGGTGCCTGTCACCTCTAGCAATGAGCAGTCTCATCTACTGGTGGTAATGCAATATAACCTGATACAATGTCAACAGGGTGTGATACAAATCTTACCTTTGCTGTGTGTGAGCTGATAAAGTTGGGAACTATTCAATAAACAAAGGAAACCCAAATCCTTCACTCAGTGTATTGGTAAATCTGATTCTTCAGCACTCTGGGAGGCTACAGCAACAGGATCACAAGTTCTAGACTACCCAGGGCAACTGAGCAACTTAGCAAGACCCTGCCTGAAAATAAGAAAATCTGAGAATAAAGTTCAGTGCAAAGGCCCTGGGTTCAATCCCCAGTACCTGCTCCCTAAATCTGACTCTTGATTCATCTTTTGACAAGAGTTGGGTAGTGGAGAGGACAAATTTAAATTCTTTGGCAAGAAACCAAAGTGCAAATACTTCATATTTCATATTCATGATCACAGTAGAGTTAAGGTAGTATTTACATTAACTCATGCAAAATAAAGAGGCAAATCACGAAGAATCCATCCCCAGGCTTCCCGCTTCCTAATCCTGTGACTCCAAGAAGGTCATTTAATCCTGAGCCTTAGCTTTCTCTATAATAGCACAAAAGGACTAAAACAGAAACTTTTACTAAGAATAAATATTGGAAGCTCCTGGGAACCTTTTTAAAACACATAATAACATTGGTAATATGAACATGTCAGGGAATGTTCAGCGCTGTTTGAAACTAACTTATTTAGTCTCCTTAAGCACCCTATGCTCTGGATATAATTATTATGCAGACTGCACAGGTAAGGAGACTAAGCGAAAGCAGAGTCAAGAAATTTGCTCAAGCAAGTGGCAGAGCCAAGGACACAGCTCCAAGTACGTGCTCTTTCCTACCACTGAATAGTACTCTATTTCTCACCATATGTTATCGTCTAATATTCATGCTCAGAATCTAAAGAAAGACTTGTGTATGCAAAATTTTAATTTTGATGAGCACTTAAAAATAATGCACAAATTTTAAGTATGGCTTTTAGCAGCTAACTGCATGGTACCAAACTGAAACTAAAAATAATGAACAGTATAGATAATGGACAGTAGGGGAAAAGACTAAGAAACAAAGCACTGTCCTCTTTCAGTATCAGTGGAACACTGGCTCCAAGACACTTATATCCAAATCTGTACGTGCTCAAATCCTTTATATAAACACCAGGTTATTTACATATAACCTATATACATTCTCCCACATACTTAAATCATCTCTAGATGACTCAAAATACCTAATACAATGTAAATGCTGTATAAATAGTTCCTACACTATATTGATTGGGGAAAAGTGAAAAGAAAAAAAAGCCTTTAATATGCTCAGAACAAATGTAACTTTTACATCAAATAGTTACAATGTGTTGTTGATTATATTCATGGATGCAAAACCTACAGAAAGATATGGAAAGTACACTAATTATTTAGCAAACTACATGTAGCCCTTGAAGTAGACTAAATATTGGAGCAAAAGTTATGCCTTATATTAAGGAGCAGTACAACAATTTCATAATTTTTGGCCTGGATTCAGAGGTACAGATGAACCATTTAGGAAAAGTCCTTGGAAAGGACTGGTGCTCCCTTCCAAATGGGTAAGCAGGCCCAACTTGTTTCTAAGATGACAAATAACTGCCTCTTTGTTTTGCCTTTAAAGAAAACAGTCCTTATCCTGAAAGGAAGGCCCTTTATAAACTTGGAAATACGAAACTGTGCATGTAAATATTAATGCATAAAAAATTGTTTTTCTCCCACACAGGGGCACATGACTATAGAGGTAGGAAGATGCCAGGGCCTGATGGGAAATGAGGAAGGCAAGTGGTCGCAGCTCTGTGAGCACTATAGAGAAGCACCAGCCTGGCACTGCCAAATCAGTGAGGGCATACATATCCAGGAGGAGACAAAGATACCATTTCCCCTGGTACAGTCATAAGCCAGGTCAGGACTGCTCATGATATGCGTCTACTTCCTTGGCTAATTCTAGGTACCCTGTTTACCAAAACACATCCTCCTCTCCTCTCAGTTAGTCTCATGACAAAATCTCTTCTTAAAAGTCTTCAGTCTGAAGCTAAATGATCTTATCAAAGAAGTTAGAAAGCATTCTGTTAATGAAAAATTAATGTTTAAAGAAGTTTAAGCCCCCAAAATTCTATTATAAAATACAAGGAAAATAATTAGTGCTAAGGAAATGTACAGATCATATTATTGCTGACCAGAAAATCTATCTCAATTTAAAGTTTCTAATATGCTAAAAAAGGGTGATTAATAAAATAGGTCACTTATTCCATGTGACAAATGTAATATTAATTACTAAGTTCTATTTATATTGAAGATTCATCAGTCTGGAATTTATATATTACTTGTTTCAAATCAATAGACACACCAGAAGTACACAATCTCACAAGTCAACAGTTTTCCCTGAGAGTAGATGTGAATTACCAGGCAAGAATAAAAATAAGGTCTACTCCCTCAGCCTACATCTGTTAAAGATACCAAACTCCCAGTTTCCTAGACTTAAATTTTATAGTCATTTTTGAATCATCTTCCACCTTGGACTAACCCTCTGTCCCACATACATCAAAGGCAAACCCTGAGGCAGTTTACATCATCTATCTACTTTGTGAAGTACAAGGTATCCTCCTGGTATTTAAGATCCTCCACCTTCTGGCTCCAACAAAAACCAGAGAGGACAGATAGCTAAAACAGATTTGTATTCCGCTCTGGACTTAGGCTGCCTACTTCGTACCCTGAAGAGTCTTTCAAAGCTTTTCCCAATAGCCCATCACTCACACCACTTGGCAGTCTTGGTAGCACTTTCCTTTCTTACATTCCGCTCTATTTGATATGTGAACTTCACTTTCTAGGCAAGACCCTCCTTGAAGACAGAGTGTTTTATTTGGTGTGATACCCAACAAAATCAGTACTTAATAAATATTTGTTAAATTAGATAAAAATGGGATTCACCACTCATGTCTCCCCAAGAGTGACTTGATTTTGTTTTAATCAGACTTACATTCAGGGAAATTATAATGCTTCTTCATTATTTTCTGAAGCAGTGTTAGGATTTGTTAATGATCTATAAAAGCATGTTGTTTTTTATCTTTGCACAAACTTTTTCAGGCATCAAACAAATGACAAATTACATACTTTCTTGGTGCTGCTTAATCTTAGGGTGTTACATATTAGACAGCTAACCAGGAACTGAGTTTCAGTGATCAGCTACATTAAAAGGGATTACACTTTGTTACATGGCAGGGAAGACCGGTTCTTCCTGTATCCTTCTGCCTCTACCATGAGCTTTTCATTCTGTTGACTATGTGACCTCAAGGAGAGCTAGTTTTCCTAACAAAATCTTGTTAACTCTCCCATAGTTGAGTATATCCGTCAGGCTCCAAGAGAAATAAGTCTTTGAGGTTTGTGAAAAACAGAAAAACATGGCCCTGATGAAAGGAGGGAGAAGAAAGTGAGCCAGCATTCCAAGCACATGTGGGGAGGCAAAAAGAGAGGGGTTCTGCATATGGGCTCTAATGTCGGACCACTGGGCGGAAGTTCTGGCTCCACTATTATAAGCTATGTTGTCCTGAGCAATAAGGAAAAGAGACGTCCCTCAACTTCATCTTTAAACTTGGGGATAGTACTATTGCTCAAACTGTTCTAAGGATTAAATAATAAAACACTTGGCATACTTACTGGCATTCCGCAAGCTTTAGACAAAGGCTAGCGGCTAGCATTACTTAGGTATTTATAGATAACACAGGATTTTTTTTACATATATTTAAAAATTTTATTTTTAACTGACATGTAATAGTTGGATGTATTAAGGGCGGAAAGCACGTTTCAACATATGCATACATTGTATAATGGTCAAATAAGGTAGCATATCTATTATCTTAAACCTTTATCATAGGTTTGTTGTAAGAACATTTAAAATCCTCTGTTTAGCTATTTTGAAATATTAACTACAGTTACCTTATCATGCATTAAAACATCAGAACTTATTCCTCCCAAGTGCAAATTGGTACCCACTAACCAACCTCTTCCCACTCTTCTCTTCCCTACATATACACTTATTATAAATTAAACATGGGGCAAGATCAAGGGGAAGGTTGTAAACTTCTGAGATTTACGTAATCCAATAAGACAATTCGAAATAAAAAAGATTGCTAAACAAGATTTTAGAGGCTTTTATTTCTGATGACACTTTTCTTCATATAAAGGCTAAACATCCCCAACTTACTGCCATAGAAATTTAAGGTTCATACAAAGAAACAAAAAATGGACATACAGTAAATACCACCTACAGTCACAAAGGAGAATGATTTTTTAAAAAGTCTGTGTGGCTGTGATCCTTATTTTCAATGATGGTTTCTCATTTAACTTGTGCTAAGGCTAATATCAAAATGCGCAGGTCAGCAGCTATACAGTATTTGAGCGTTACAGGAGAGAATGGCTCTTTATTATGTTTAGGAATAACAAAATGACACCTGAAAGCAAAGGGTCAACTGGTGGTAAGGAGGGGTGGTTGAACGTCTAAATATCTGGGTTGAGCAGTGAATTTTACACTGAGGAGAAATTAGAAAATAGACAAAACTGAAAGTGTCTGCCAAAATACCAAATGCATGCTAACAGTAGGTACTTACAAGTATATCCCTAAGCTAGTTATTTTTATTTTTGCTACCGTAAGAATTTAAACTCTTAGGGGAGGAAAGTGAGACACGTAGACAATGAAGAAGCATGGTCCATCACCCAGGGCCCATACTTCAATAAGATTTTGCCAAGAGTTTTTTAAGGCTGCTCTCAAAGATTAAACATTGTGTTAATTTTGAGAATTGCCTACACCCTAAAAAACAAACAGATCAAGGTGAAGGAAGAGTAAACAGAGTTCTAAATGATGTGGTTCTCTAATATAGGGATTTAGGTATTTATTTTGTGGCTCTTTTTTTTTTTTGGTGCTAATGTTATTTTTATGTAACATTAGGATTTCTAGAAGTATTCAGATTATATTTTAGTGCACCAAAGGTCTCATGTACATAAGATATTTCTTACTTAAAGTGCCAAAATTCTTACATGGTAAAAGGGGAAGTAAAGCAACTGACATGAGCAACAACATGATTCTGCATGGCCAACTCAGGAAAGGAATGGTGGAAGGTTCAGTGAAATACACTATTCTCCCTAAATTTTCAGTTCCTCTTTCATGGCTAATTTTTATGTGAAAATCTCATGAAGATTATGTATGTTTTTTTAGTCTTAATGTGTCATATTTTAAACTCTTCAGCCACATGTTACCTTCCTGGAATATTTTCCAGGGGAGAGAGTTACAATTAATGACTCAACATCTTGACTTAGTAAAGTCAAAAGAATGAAACAAATTCTGAAAATTTCACATTGTAAATCATTTTCAGCAAGTTTCTTGGTTTAAGTCCTCATTGTTTTACTTATTATGTGTCATTTTATTATGCTAGCAAGCCATGTTATAGAAACTACTGTCACTAGTATTTCATGTATTGTGTGTAAATTTAGATCAATTAAAAAAACTTAAGAAACTAAAGACTATTTTTTTAAGGGACACACTCAATGAGAGAAATATTTTTCTCCTACTCTACATTTCCATGAATGCTTTCTTTCCCTGTACTTGAAAGAAATCTAAGAAATAAAAATTTGCTAGATATGACTTCGAGCCCCTTTGTAAAATGCAATTCTAAAAAGCTAAAAATTCAAATGACTACATAATTGTCATTTGTTTTTATTTGTGACACTATAAAACAATGATGAGGCAGTAATCTGATCACCAGAGTAAAAAAGGATGGCTACTTAATTCCTGGGTAGATGAAGATCACATTTCAGCAGACAAACTGATTCAGTCAGAGTTACAGGTATAATACAGCTATGTAGAGAAGGAATATAATCTCTTTAAGCTGTTCAGTTGTCCTAATATCTTTTAAAAAATCAGTGCTTGACAAACCAGTGGTTTCAGATCAGCATTTTGTTCTCCGGGCTTATTTGTGGATAGAGAGAACAAAGCATGGTCACACTAATGAACACAACAAGAAGATGGAGTTTAGCGTGGAGTTTAGCGTCTGAGAGAAGCCCTAAGAGTCAGCATCTCACCTGTGCTCTCTCCAAGTTAATTCAATTCCAACTTTTTTTTTGCTCAGGATGAAAACCTCACAGTCATTTTTAATTGGTTTGGATCTCGATGTTTCCATCTCCAAGAGATACCCCCCGGATTCATACCCTGCCCCCTTCCCATGAGCTTCACATCCTGTGGTCTGGGTTGTATTATTTCTCACAGCCAAGAGTCCTCTCCTCCAGTCCAACCTTCCTACAGTGCCCTGAACTGCCATCTGAGAGAGTGAATACCATTTGCACAAGAAACCCTGTCTATACTTTATAATGTTTTTCCTGTGCACTTTCTAAAAACATCCAAGTATTCTCAAAAACTCTGGGGCACTTCTAGAGACCAGGAGAATGCCAGTGGTTAAAGCCCTCATGAAATTTTCCTTATCTTTAAGGCCAAGATGTCATCTACTCCCTGAAATGGTCCCTTTTGGTCTCCTGACATCAAAGTTAAAACACAGCTTTCCTCTGGTTTCTCAGAACACCACAGATAAAAACATTTAGTTTATTCTCTCTTAAATTATGGTAGGTTGTTTCTGTCTACTTCTGTTGATCTGTCTTGCTTCTTCCGCATCAACTTTTAAGATGTGTACTATATTGAAAATAATACAAACCTGTAGAGAACAAAAAATAAAAAATAAAAAAATGTATAAATACTATAACTAGGGGATTGGTTTTATTTGAAAAATTAGACACAGTTCATCATATCACAAGCTAGATCTCATGTCACATTTGCTTTAAAATCACGCGTTTCACTGTACTTTGAAACAAATCAGAAATCTATGGAATAAAAGGAGACCAAGGATTGTTTTAGGAAGGAGAGAAGTGTTACACAAAGTGGGAGCAATGGAAGCACTTCATTTTGGTTTAATATCCACAGAATGTTCTTTCTTTAAAATCAGTTGTTGAGACACTGAGGTATCCAGACCTTTCCATGCAATGTCAATGCTGTAGTGATCTTTAAGCCATGCAGTACTGGACAACAGAGACTTGGATATCTCGGCTCCCACTGTGTATCAGGGAGAATTATGAACTAACCTTTGCACACAAATGCTGTGTTTTAAATCTTTAAAAAAGAGTTTAGACACAATAGAAGATTTTCTAAGTAATTATTATGACAAACAATGGATCAAGAGTGGGTGACATGAGGCTGAAATGAGTTATTCGTAAGTAGCAAACAGAAGCCTCAAGCGAGAGAATGCTGCAAGATATGTGAACATGAAATAGTTCACTGGCTTTCTCTGCTTTCAAAATCAGAAATGGGGGTAGGGATTAATTTGTTCTTTAGCTTTAAATGTGGGATTAAATATAATTTAAGCTTATTTTACGAGTTAGGACTTTGAGATGCTAAGAAGGATTAATGTTTATTCAGTGACAATTGTGCTCTAGGCAGAGAATCATCTCTTTTACTCATATTACAGGTTGAATATCACTAATTAAAAATTAAAAGTCCAAAATCCTCCAAAATCCCAAATATGAGTGACAACATGACACTACAAGTAGAAAACTCCATACCTTACTGTGTGTGTGATAGGTTGTAACCAAAACCCGTGTGCACTAAAACTGCTGTACAAAATTAATTGCATGCTATGTATGTGAGATATGCATGAAAAAAATTAATTTCATGTTTAGACTTGGTTGCATTGCCAAGATATATCATTACATATTATGTAAATATTTCAAAATCTGAAATATTTCTGGTTCCAAGCACTTTAGATGAGAGAGACTCAGCCTGAATTTGATTTAATCATGATCAAAACCTTTTGATAAAAGCATTATCTGACCCATTGTATAGGCTGGAGACTGGCAATTAGGTATGTATTTGTGGTAGACAATGTTGAGATTTCAAAAACTAGCAACTCTGAGTACAATGACATTATAAGTAGGTGAGCAATCTATGAAGCAGGTATGCTGCAAACATAATATACCATCATAGACATGCTGCTTACTGATGAAATAGTCATGGAAAGAACAGAATTGTGTGGAAATATTGTAAAGTACTGAGTGTGAGGCAGTGATATATGATTAATAAATAAGAAAATAGGGAGCAGAGTTATTAGTGTGCCCCAAGCATGAAGGAAGTGGGACTTGGCCTCGTAGAACTGCGGAAAGAAAATGGGTAGGTGGCTGAGGGGAGGTGGCAGCCAGAGCAAATGTTTCTCTCCTGTCACAGCACAGGGAGCAAGGAGGCAAGCGTAGGATTTGGTGACTAACAGACAATGGGAAATAGTCAGTGACTGCTCCAAAGCTTCACACCCAGGAGAGCACTCATGGAAAAAGATATACTTTATGGAAAAAGAGATAAGGTTGAGTTTCAGATTCAAATAAAATATTCAAGTGGAACGTGTATAAAAATTTAGAAAAAGTGGCGAGCCACCTTATGAGAGGATGGATTTGTGAAATATCTCAGCAAGAAAACAAATAAAAAGGGCAAAGCACTGAGGAGAGGTGAGCAACAGAAGAGGGAGGAAAAACCCTAGAGAAATAAGGGTCATTTAGGATCTCAGGGCAGTTTCGATGAGAGCTTGAACACAAAATACCACCAAGAGAGTAGAGGGGCAGGAAAGCAAAAGCAATAACAGACCTTCAACTCATTTGTCAAAAAAGTTCACCTGAGAAATCTAAGGACTAGTTTACTGAGAAATATTTATATGACAAACACATAAACAGCACAGTCTGCTTGACAGATTTTCAGTCATCTCTTTTAACATCCCAACATCTGTTTTTTCACTTTTATTTTTTTCTAACATTCTAGTATCCTGATGTTCTGTTCTAAACAGCTCTTTTCAAAAATAAATAAATAAATAAAAACTTTGCTCTCCATGTTTAAAAATCTTTATATTATACTCACCTTGAAACTTCATACATTGTCTATGTGGAACCATGCCACCATTGTAAACACTCTTGGATATTTTTTTCCCATCTCTCTGTTAATACAGAAAAGATCGAAGCCCCTGGGAGAGCCAAATCACATGTTCAATCGCTGCCTTCTCCCTCAATTTAGTTTCACGAGATCACTTTGTAATTTAGTGCTAAGTTTTTAGTTGTAAAGTGTTTTCCTCTTTTTCAGAAGTAGAGATTTACATCTACCTTTTCTGAGAAATTTTGGATGCCCACTTTTCTAAAATCTCTCATGTCCACTGGGTTTTCAGCCCTAGGATGAGTCACTTTCTCATAAGGTTCTTGTCACTTCCATGTCACCAACTAAGTATCCTTTATTGGAAACAATTATGTCCAGAATAGGAATGCCCTTTCCACTTTCCCCACATTTTAAGATACAAACTGTTGGCAAATCCAAATCTGGTATTTATTAGATTCTCCATGTTAAATGGAATGAAGCTCCCAGCAGATTTTGAGATAGCATCCCTTATTACTGTTATGTCTCGCCTCAGTACAATACAAATCAAGAAACTATCATCAGAGTTTAATATTCAACTTGGGATTTTGTAAAAGCCTTTCCTTTGCAAATGACAAGGCAGAGGGAGGGTGGCAAACAGCTATTGCTGTTATGAATAACAGCAAAAAAAGAGTAATGTTTACTCATGTGAAGGAAATCCATGTACATCACAGAGACCAACAACAAAAAAATAATAAATATTCCAGGAAAATGATAAAATGTTCTTCTACTATGTTCAGAATACGATTTGATTCAATAATAAAATTACTGGCTCAATTTTTCAAGTACGTATTTACAGTATACAAAGTATAACATTGCTTCATTATTTTATGGTTACTGAACTGTCTCCTGATGCACTCACTTTACATAATTCAAAACCAGCTGAGGAACAATTTGTCTTTTGAAATTTTCTCCCTTTATCCTACACCTCAAGAATTTAAGAGTTCACTTCAATCTTTTGTTTCCTACAAAGTTGTATTTTTAGCTCAGTAGACTTTATGGCACTCTATCTACCTGTAATTATGCTGCAGAAGCATAAGAAGATGCCAATGAAAGGCCAGCAGCAGACAAGATAGCAGGAGGCCTATTAGTGGTCTTAAACAGCTGAAACGAGGCAGGACGTGCCTGTCAGGGTTCCTGCTGCCTCTGGCCAGGCACGACAAACCCCAAGAGCTGGACTTGCTTTCAGAATAGAGCCTAATGTAGGGCATTATTTCACTACCCTGAAAGCCAAGGGTTGAAGTTAAAATTCAAGAGAGCTTGTCCAAAAGGGAGAAATGGGAAAGGCAGAGAGAGAGAGGCAGAGGGTTGAGAGTGGTGGCCTCTTAGAAAGCTTTCCAGATCCTAAGAGCCACCACGTACTGTCCCACCCTTCCTCCTCAAAACAAAGCAAAACAACCCCCACACCTCCTTATGGAAAGCCAAATGTTACTTTTAGTTCCAGTTTAGAAATACTGTGCAAGCTCATTTTAAAAGATTTTTTTTTTTAAAGTAATGAATCTAGACTTTACTCAGGACAAGAAACATGAGATGCTTCAAAGGTGTTTTAGAATGAGAACATTCTGTAAGGAACAGAAAACACTCTTTAATAGAAATCATCTCCCATAGTTACAGGGATCCTTACTGTCTTCAGATATCTAATGTTATAGCTTGTATCAAGCTGTCTCCCTAAAGCCTCATACAGTCATAAATGGGGCTTTTTCAGGGGTAACTGAATGTAGAGTGTGTGACTGATTCATGAATGCTAGGATTAAGGGTGCTTGGAGTAAGGGTATGTTATACTGGATCAGTCCACTGACTTGATTGGCAGTGCCTATCCAATAGTCTGGATACAATATACAGGACAGAAAGAAGTTTATCTTATCCTGTGTTGCTTTGCTACATTCTACCTGCTATAAACTGTTTCTCTTCTGCAATGCTACCCTGCCTTGGGGCCAGCTGATTATGGACTGAAACCTCTAAAAATTGAGCTAAATAAATCTTTTCTCCCTTAACATTAGCTGTCAGCTATTTTGTCTCAGCAACAACAAAAGTAACTAAGACATATAAAAAAGTGTTGTTATATGTGTAGGTGTTTATTACGCACAATGGGATTTGACATTGTTAGTCTTATGCAATGCACTACATGCAGTGCTTTTGGCTTATTTTAGATAAATATTTTTTGACTCAACTGAGTTAATATAACTGCAGTAAAGTAGCACATTTATATTCTATTCATCAACAACATTAGCATATAATGCAAATTTATTCTGGAACTTTATGTATATGTACATTTTTCTTCATAAGCTTCAGGAAATGGCAGTTTTTATTTTCAAGGGGATGAGGGTGAACCAGCCAGACCATAAACTATTGGTGCTCAAGCTACAGGTGCTCATAAAGATGGACTGATATTGTCCCAGCAGGAATTAAGGGCTTTCTACACTTTTATGATGAGGTTAGATGGTTAGCCACCTTTCTGACAAATAATGACACCCATACCTTCTGTAACAGGACAGACTGGCCCCTAGAGACATGTTCATGAAAAATGAGCACTCCTAAAAAGAAGTTATCCACACATTTAAATAATTATAAAAATTATATGCCAATGAAGTTAAATTCTTTCGATGAAATGCTCCAATTTATAACACTTAATGTTATGTAGGCATTCTGTTAATGTTAATATTAACTAGACAAGGACCCATTGACTTAAAACTTGGAAACTCATGTCCTTGTGATACGAAGATCCATAAATTTGTCTTATAAACTTCTCCTATGACATAACTTATGCAATTGATAGTATTAGGAAAATATTTAGCAGCTAAGACTACACCAGTTAACTATACTCACGGTTGACAGAGCTTCACCAGGTCCTGGTCAGTGGTGTTTGGGGGCAGGCCTCGGATGTAGAGGTTTGTTTTGCTTAGCTGATCCCATCCTGAGTTACTACTGCTGCTACTGTTGTTATTACTGCTGGTGGTGCTGGGACTAGGAGGGGCCATGGGGTGCGCTGGGACCAGAGACTGCTGCAAAGCAAAGACCAGGAATGTCCGATTACTAGAGGGTAGGGGTCAAACACCACTCAGAGGCTATATGAGCTCTAAGATAAAAAGAAGTTACCAAGGTCTAAATTCTGATTATCTTCAGCTACTTTTATGCAGAAATTTTAATTTATACCTTCCATACAAACTATGCTTTCTAAAACAAAAAAAAATCCCTGCCCTGTAACATGAAATATAGAATTTTATTCAGTTGAAAATTCTTCGTGTGTACCAGGCATGGAGGCACCTGCCTGACATCCTGGTACTCTGGGAGGCTAAGGCAGGAGGATGGTATAATTGGAGCCCAGCCTGGGTCACTTAATGACTTAGCGAGACTTTGTTCAAAATAAAAAATGAAAAAGCCCCAGGGATATAACTCAGTAGGAAGACCCGAGTTCAATTCCCAGCACTGCCCAAATAAATGACAAAACTCTGTTGCATCTTAAATGTGACTTAGTTTGTATAAAATTAACTTTTCACACATTTTTAAGGAACAAATCTCCAAGACTCAAAATGAATTTGCATAAAGTCACATGATAATATCATCTTAAAATATAGTACTTTAGAAATCACTAGACTTGAAAAGGCTTTCAAATTCTGAAGAATGGAAAGCTGCTAATCATTTTAATAAGAGGACTTTTTAAAAATTACTCTTCAAGTATAAGAAGTTAGTTTACATCATCAAATAAGGAAGATTTTATCTAGTACTACAGAGGCTTCACTGAGACCTCTAGGTAAGAGTCACAGGCACACAGCCTTTCTCTTTAGCAAATCTTGTGAAATTTAACCTGTGTGAGAATACTGTAGTAGTTGGAAATCGTCCCAGGCTATACAATCACCTCAACTAAAGCCTGCAACCAAGGGTTTGGTGTGGTTTTACCAAGCGGAGCCACCTAGGAAGAATGACTGAGGTTGGACTCACACCAGATAATTCTGTGAATCAATAGAAGGAAACCACAGTTCTCTGATCCTATGCCACACACATGACTTTTGAGGAAGTTAAATAAGTGGCTTAGTTTGAGATGGGAGTGAGCACAATCTGAAGTGGCCTCATAGCAAAAACTTGGTAATTTAATACAAGGAGAGGAATTTCTCATTTCACATCTTTGGAATAGTAAATGCACTAACCCAAGGATGCCATCTATATTAACCATTTGAATATATAATATGTAGTCACTAGACATTCAACAATAATTTCATTTCTTACAACTTGACTTTTACTACTTCAGACAAGACAAGGAGGCAAGGCTGGGGGCGTAGCTCAGTGGTAAAGCCTTTGCTTAGTATGGGCAAGGTCCTGATTTTGATCCCTAGCACCACAAACAAACAAACAAACAAACAAAACACCTTTGATACCAGGGATAGGACATGGAGAAGAAATTTGAAAGAGCTGTCGATCAGGCCCATTCCCACTTCCTAGTGAGACTGCGCTGACATTAGACAAATGCACTATTAGATATCTGAAGAGTACCTTCCAAGTCTGCCTCCACTCTAACCTCTGCTTTGTCTCAGGAGGAAAGAGAGTGCAGGGCATTGGCTTGTATGATTAAAAGAACATTGTGGATATGACTTATCAGAGAGTTGCACATGAAAGCAGTAGACTTCACGTATTGTTTGTTTGTTTGTTTGTTTGTGTTCGGTACCAGGGATCAAACTCACAACCAAGCGCTTGCAAGGCAGGCGCTTAAGCTGCTGAGCTAAATCCTCGGCCATGTATTTACTTTTGATAGAAGAAATATACTCATAGTTTACATTTCTGAATGCACATAGCTGATTTAATACATGTTTGATCAATGTTCCTGTGCCTACTTGTTTCCTGCTGGGAAATGAAATCTCCCAGAGTTCTGGTCCCACGAAGGAGAATAGGGTTATTGGACATACCAAGGAATAGCCTCACCTTTCTGGTGAATCCTATGCGTAACGAAGTTTAAATTTTATCCAAATATCAACCCTTTCTCAGAGCTAGCTGAAGACAGTGATACCTAGGAGACAGATACACTGAAGTTTTATAGATTGTCAATTTTTAATTTTTTAGTACACATAAATTTCCATCAAAGACTAACTTTTTAGAACTCCTTGAACCTAAAAATATAAGATCTAAGAAACTTCAGACATAATAAAGATGTTTATTTCTAAAGAGTCAAAAAAGAGTGAATAACAGTTTTAATCGTATAAATAATAATCACTGTTACTGCCTATTTACTATATACCACAGTGCGCTGAGTGGCTTTATATGTATTTTGCCTTATTAAATCCAGTGAGACAGGCACAGCATTGTTTTCCCATTTTTGGATTAGGAAACTTAGTTTTAGGAAAGGCAAAGTGATTTACCAAGGTCACATATTAACTAGGTGGCAGGGCTGGAATTTGAATGTACATCTGCTAGATAACAATGCTAGTGCCTTCAAACAGCAGCGTAAATGACATTTCAAAATACTTTCTATATCCTAAATGCTCCATCTGGCTTTTTTTCTATTTTCTGTTCCCATCTTTCTTGCCAAAACAGTAACAAAAAGATGCCTCTTTGTTAAATTAATAAGCACACGGTCAACCAGTGCTTTAAAAAACAAAATGATGTGGGGTGCGGTAGCCACACCTCTAATCTCAACACTGAGAGTAAGTTAGGAGGATCAAAATTCTGATCCAAGCCTAAGCAACTTAATGACTTAGAGAGACCCTGTCTCAAAATTAAAAATACAGAAAGGTGTGTATGGGGGGGGGGTACCTCAGTAATCCTCAGTACTGCAGAACCAAGCAAAACCAAACTAGGTTTAGTTTTTAAAAAGAAAATAATATTATTTTTTAAATTATACTTTGTAAATCTTTTCATTAAAGCATTGATCCTGAGGGAGTCAGAGGTGTAGCTCAATGGTAGAGCAGAAACTTAGCATGTGATAACGTTATGCACACATACAAAAAGAATGAATCGATAAATTAGTTTTGACAGGCAATATGGAAGACAGTATTGAGTTCCATCACAAAATTAAAAATAGAACTACCACACAACCCAGTTATCCACTACTCGTTATATATCCAAAGGAAATATAAGAAGTATGTTAAAGTGATACCCACCCTCTCACCTTCATCACAGCACTAGTCACAATAGCCAAGAAATGGAAACAACCAGAGTATCCATCAACACTGACTGGAGGGAAAAAATGTGGTTTACATAAGGGAAAATGACTCAGTCACAGAAAGGGTGAAACCCTGTTATTTGGGACAAGGATGGAACCAGAGATCTTCATGGTAAGTGAAATAAGCCAGAAACAGAAAGAGAAGTACCATGTGAACTCACCCATATGTGAAACTCAAAAAGTGAATCTCACAAGAGTTGAGAGTACAGGGATGGTTACTAGGGTTCATCAAAGGCCATGAAGTCATAGTTAGATAGCAGCAAGAGGTTCTGGTGTGCCACTGCAGAGCAGGGTAGCTACAGATAACAATAATGAAGTTCAAAAAGCTAGAAAAAAGGATTTTGAAAGTTTTCCATATACAGAAATGAGAAATGTTTGAAGAGATAAACACATTTAACCTGATTTAAACAGTACAGAATGTATATATATATATTGAAACATCACATTACTAATATGAGTAATTTTTAGGGTTTTAATTTACCAGTTAAGAATAATTTAATAGACAAGTAATTCATATAATTGAGAATAAAAATAATAAAGAATAAATTCTATACATAATTCTTGAAAGTTACAGCCTATTATAACCAAACATTAGAATCAGTGGGAACTTAAAACAGTGAAGAATTAAACCCTCCTAGACTGAAATGCAAATACTGACAAGTCTTTAACTGCAATTTGAGAACTTGATAGATTTAAAGTAATTATACTTTGTGCTTTGTGCCTAGAAAGCACAAATGGCAAACAAAAGAAAGAAAAAAGGAAAAAAGAAGGAAAGGAGGGAAGTACTACATATAAAGAATGATTTATACCAAACTCCATTTTCATCACTGGTTGACCTTTTTAAAATCTGCTCTCAAAACCCCTAAGCTGCTTTGGAATTTGAAAAGACTTCCTATGGATAAAGCTTGCAGCTAGTTTAAACACATTCATTCTAATTAGGGAAACCAGTGGCTAGATGACCATAGTTAAGTGTCCATTCATGCTTACAAAAAGCTTAGGGGTCTATCTTGGCCTTCTCCAGCCTACTTTACCTGGTTGAGGTAAGGTAACCAGGCTACATTCTTATTTCTCCATGTACAAAGAAAACAAGTTAATTCAGTTTTTTTGATAACATTTATCTGGGGTAATCCACATGCCAAACTTGATAGAAAACAGTCAGTGGTGAATAAATGGGGTGACTGTATTAGCAGACCCCTTGCAGTCCCTGCGTAAGTGTGTGACGCCAGGAAGAACAGAGCTTATTAGCATTCACGAGGATTTCCTTTGTGGGCAGCCCTCATTGAGCACTTTCTATGTGGACACAGTCAAGGAGGCAGTGGACAGCACTGGTACCTCCACCTTGCCAGGAAGCTCAACTAGGACTCCCGTACTAAACAACAGTATCAACAGGCACACAGCAACTACACACAGGGTAGTTCTATTGCCCTCTTCACCACATATCTCCCACCCAACATCACACTTAACTTTCTTCTACATAAATGCAAACTTAAAAGTCCTTTACAGAAGAAGCAAAATTACCCATAAACTAAAACAGTTCAGAAATCATGCACTATGTTGTTGATTTTTATTCAATGAAAGCAATTTAAGTATGGAAATTTGTTATTTTAAATTCTATTGTGTCATGTCCTTCCAGTTAATGGTAACATACAGAATTGCACTCTGATCAATCTTATAACTGAAACTCTCCTTCTCTTCCTCTTACCTAGCAACTTCCTGAAGAATTCTAGTACATTTTAAAGACAAAACCTAGGATTTGTTTTTAATTTCTCTCAAGTCTTCCTTATAGCTGTGATCTTGATAGGATAAGGTTATAATTTCCACCTCTTAGGTCCTTACATGCTCAAGCATCCCCATGGCCCCAAACAGTAGTGAATTTTAATACATCAATTATTTCCCTATCCAGAAGGAAAAAAATCATTACAGTTGCTCTTCAGAACACACAAAACTTATGGAACATCATTGTTTCCATGAGGAAACAATATGATAACAAGCCTGGAGTACACTATGGCAAGACATTGTATACTAATTTTTATATACTGATTTAATCTCTTTAGCTTTAAAAATACAAAGGAAATTTAACAATTTAAGGAAATTATCAAAGAAGATGGTGGGGGAGACACTCAAATGGGCCATGCTGTCTTTGTTTCCTTTCACAAGGGCTAAAATGGTGGCTGGAAAAGAGAAGTCCTAGAGTAGGGAACTGGAAAAACAAAACTGAAAAACACTGGTTGAATTCATGAGAGATGACAAACTGAACACAAAGCAGACAGGAAGCAGATGCACTTCCAGGTAAGGGAATGAATGTCTGAGGCCAGGGTGTTAAACCACCTAGTTTAATGAAGAATGATATTGCCTCTTTATACATACTGTGTATCAGTGATTTGTACTGTGGAAGTGAGAGAAATAATCTCATTTGATACATGGATATGAAAGCTTAAAACCACATAGCTTAGTTAATGAGACTGTTTCTCATACTTTCAGTGTCTCTCCTTTAGAAACCAACTTTGAAGCCACTCAAGATTATGAACCTTACTAACATTGTTATATATTTTTGTGGGATTATGTCTGTCCCTAAATAAGAGGGGTTCATGTCATATTAGCAACTCAAATAAAATCTAAAAATAAAACTATCACATGAGCTTTACAATGAATTTTCCAAGATACCAATCAAAGCTGATCCTTGTATGTAAAACTATAATCCCAGGATAGAAATTTCTTCAGATATATTTATAAATAAAGGCTCATTTTCTTAGGCATCAAATAAAAAATAAATTTGAGATTTGCATTATTGAACACAATATGACTGAATGCACAGAGACATGTTAGAGATATAAAAAGCAACTTAAGAGGGGCTGGGGATTTAGCTCAGTGGCCTAAGTGCCTGCCTGGCAAGCATGAGGTTGTGAGTTCAATCCCCAGTACTAAAAAAAAAAAGCAACTTAAAAGGAAAATTAGAAATAGTGGTGCACATCTATAATCCCCACACTTGGTTGAGGCAAAAGGACCACAGGCTTGAGTCTTGCCTACGTAACTTTGCGAGACCCTTGCTCAAAACAAACAACAACAAAAAAAAGGGATGTGGACATAGCTCAGTGCAGATTTCCTGAGTTCAATTTCCAGTAATAAAAAACAACAAAACTGGGGGGTGGTTCTCAGGCATTAAAACAGTCTGAACAAATTCTTTGGGACACAAAGAGTATTTATAAAGGGGGTCAGAAGAAGAAAGGCAAGCAAGAGCTCATAATTCATGGCAGAGAACATTCATTAAATATAATGCGTGGTTTTTAAGGTAAAAATGTCCTTTCATACCCCACCAAGAAACTAGATTCCTTACTACTCAGA
The DNA here is from genome assembly GCA_004027295.1 of Dolichotis patagonum. Classification (NCBI taxonomy): domain Eukaryota; kingdom Metazoa; phylum Chordata; class Mammalia; order Rodentia; family Caviidae; genus Dolichotis; species Dolichotis patagonum. The sequence continues at coordinate 40,304 of PVJX010003228.1, read as the reverse complement.
TGCATTTGAAGGACAGTTCTGTGCTCTTGCAGGTGAACAGCCCAGCAGTTCTCATCACTCCAGTGGTTCTTCCATGAACCCCAGTAGCGCACCTGGTTACCTACTGAGAACTCCAAGCCAGGAAACACAGAAGGGCTCTTTTGCTATTTGTTCTGTAATTTATTTTATTTTTTATTTTTTTTTTTTTTTTGTGGTACGGGGATCAAACTCACAATCTTGTACTTACCAGGCAAACACTGTGCTACTGAGCTATTTCCCTGGTTTGTTGTTCTGTATAGTTTTTATAATACCATTTACAAATATTCAAGGATGTGTATATGAAACAGTTAAAGATCAACATGAAGATACCAGATCAAAGATGTTAAACTGAAGTTATTCATCAGAAAGACAGGAGGGAGAGGGAGGCTTAAGGGGAATGGTTTCAAAACTTCCTTGCCAAGGAACACATTCATTAGGGATGAAAAGCTTTTAACAGTGGGCACCCAGCCTTATGTTCCCTTAATTGCATCACTTATACAATGGTTGGTACAGTTTCTAAAAATAGTAAGAGTTCAATTAAGGGAAGACCAGAGAGGAGAGAGGATGACAGGACAAGGCACAGAAAGGTTGAGGATGGCTTCCCAGAGTAGGGTGGATGGCTGAGTGAGCTGAATATAATGTCAAGACATTAAGAGTGAAAGGAATGGCAAATCTGAAAGGCAGCTAAGAGTAAAGTGGAGGGACCAGCAAAGATAAAGACAGTGACACCTTGACCTGCTCTGAAAAGTTCATGTTCTGGGGATGGACACAATAGAAAAGCAGAAAGAACTTAGAATGCAAATTCAAATACGAATGAGAAGGGTTACTACAGAGTCTCCCAGGAAGAAGAGCATGGAAAGAAAATAAATGTGGCTGGCACATAGCTGAGTAGTGGAATGCTTGCCTAAAATTCTCAAGGGCCAAACTGGATTCCCAGCAATCAATCAATCAATCAATCAATGGGTAGATTGTTAAGTAAGTAGTAGATAAATATGATAAAATAAGAGGATAGCTTATGAGGAACTTAAAATTTAGAAGATTCTCACTTTCTTTCTACAAAAAGAAGTATTACTATATAGGAAAAATCAGAATATCCAGAACCAAGTTCTGCCTGGGCCAGGAACTGGAATGAAAGTCATCTTTGGGGAGCCTGGTTTCTCATGTGTGAAATGAACAATGAAGAGCAGATGATCTGTAAGCCCCCTTCCAGCTCTAAAATTCTATGCCAGGACAATGTTCCTCGTCTGGATAATGTTTCTTGCTTAGATACTGCTTTTTGCTGACTCCAATTCAGGCACATCAAGATAGAGCCTAGCTAGCTAGCCCTTGAGTACTCTTACCAGTTTGCCAGACAACCAGAGAAACACAGCAAGAGGTTAAACCAGCTTAAGACCACCAGAAATGACACCACAGCACTGTTTTCCTACACCCCTTGAGCCAGCACCAACTCTCTACTTGGTCACAGATGACTCTGTGAATACTCTAAAAGCATAAGGCATTCCAGATTACAAATAAAGCTAAAAGCAAAAATATAGAACAAAAAGTCACATGAAGTTTAGAGCTCTGGAAACTGGAATGACATTAAGATGAAAACAGAATTAAAGGTAACACTGTTATCTAATAACTTAGATCTATTGAGACTTAGTTAGCAGTCTGTCATCTTAAGTGTTTCAACATGTAATGAGTATAAAAAGTCATACTTCATTCTTTTCACTTTTTTATGCATAAAGGATTGTGTAATAGTTTCAAAACCACCTCAAAAGAATACTCAAAGCAATCAACAAACTATATCCCAAACAACCAGCTGTTAAAACCCAGTAAACATAAAATCCTGCTCAACTTCAGGTGTGAAATTAATTATGCCAGTAATTCGGAATGCAGGTGCGAAGAATTTTCAGATCCACACTAGTTGTATTCCTCAGCACAGAACCTTGTGAAGGAGACAACAGGAAACCCTTTCTTTTCTTTTTTTTTTTTTTTCTATTCAAGATAAATTGAAAAAAGAAGAGTTCCAAAGGGAAGTGAAACATTGCTCCCACAATGACAGTTCAGAACACCTCTGCCATGTTCTGAATTTTCTGCCTCCCCTCAGTGGAGTTAAGATTCCAGGGCTCACAACTTCCTTCTAGCTGTTACAGTACAGTTTGTGTATTTAGTTGATTTTTTTCTTGTAAATGAAGAATTATCGCTGACACTACAAAATTCTCAGAGTGGCAATCACCCATTCTAAAGCATACTTTCTCAATATTCAACAATACTTATGGAAAATATTACAAAGTGATTAAACCTTAAGTTAGAAAAATTATAAGCTACCAAAAAAAAAAAAAAAAGCCAAACCAATTTAAGTCACTTCACAAATTAGCCTCTAGAGAAAGAAAGTATTATCTGTACTTTTAGGAACTGAACTAGTAGCATCTCAAATCTCACAATCACCATTACTGTCATCATCCATGAAATCATGTCTGACAGTATTATAATTTGTATGCAAAGTTAAATATCAACAGGAAAGTATTTTCACTTAGTACAACTCAAAAACTGTTTGCATTTCTTTCTTACAGTATGATCCAGGAGTTTTCATCTATGGTACAATTTGCACAGTTATAGAAAGTGAATGACAGGACCATGCAGGACCATGTGATAGGTTTTTTTTTTCACTGCTATCAATGTATTTATATGTACATGTCTATATGTATAAATAAGGAGGGGAGTGGATGGTTATTTTTGAGCTGTATTGACTATGACACTGTCATTTTAGAAAACTTTACTATATAAGGTCAGCTTAGAAATTAACTTCTTGCCTGAGATTTCCACCCTACACATATACAAGCAAAGACACATAAAACTGAAACAGAAGTTTGGTGTCTCTATTACTAAATACAATGTACTCTAACATTATCTTTTTTAGTTTGTTTCATTAAAAAAAGAAATGCTAGTAATGACTTACACACTGATTTGAGACCCTCACTAATATTGCTATCTGCAGGTTAAAAAACAATGCTCTTGGCATGTATCAAACTGATGCTAATATTATTCACATGCGTTGTTTAAAATGTACACTTTACTCGGCTCTTTAGGGTGCAGACTTTTTTTTTTTTAATCAAGTTCTGGGTAATATAAAATCTTCTGGCTCTGCAGAACAGAGAGAGACCCAGAACATCTATGTATTTGGCAGTTAGGTATGGGAACAGTGAGCAGCACAGCACTTAATTCCTATACTTGTATTTTTCCACTCTTTTCTTTCATTACATTTATTTTCACGATGCATCTTTTACCTTTGCTGCACATAATAAAACATGTAATCATTCACTGTCTACTGCTATTCCATGTGCTCTGTTCAGCAGCACATACACTACTACTCCAGATTAACCTAACATATCAGCTATGAGTACTTACAGTGGGTTTCATAAATCTCTGACCTCTCAAATGCAACAGAACAAGAAGACAACACCTACCACAAAGAAAGACTTAGAAGGAATTCCCTAGTTGGAACTGGTTCTGGAAACTCCACACTCGGTGTCTAGTGAAGGGGAGCTGCTCTCTGCTTCACTAATACCTGCTCTAAAGCTGCCAGCAAGCTTTCCAGAACAAGAAAAGGAAAACCAGGCCAGAGCTCCAACACTGCCGCCTGTATAGAGCAGATGGAACAAAGGCAGTGATGTATCACAGAGTTAAGGAAAGAGAGAGCAGCAGAATCTAAAGTCCAGAGCACCCACATACTATCCAACCATTTTTTCTAAAGCAGAACAAAATGTAGGGACCAGACAATAAAACAGCTGAAATTTCTGTATTTCTTTATAAAGACAACTTGGGATTTCTCTCTCTCGCTTGCTCTGATGTAATCTCAAAACAGTATTCCTGCCCAGTTTTGAAAATGAGGGCACAGAGCAAAGAGACTAAAAGAAGAGAAATGTTAGCTTCATTTAAGACCAGAACCAGGCAATGACTTCTGGTACGAAAAAAACTTTAGGAAGGCAAAGACAAGCTTCCTTTTCTGTGCAGTGCTCAGGAGGAGGCACAGGTACTCGCCCACCCCATTCATGGCAGAGGATAGGAGCAGCCTTTAGGCTCTCCCCAGGAACCCCAGTTGTATAAGAATTGTTCAAATTAAAATATTATCAAACTTTTAAAAGAACTTCCAACATAAGCAAACAAGAAAAGTCAAATGGAAAGAACTATTTAATCCTGCCTGGATGTTTTAAAAAGGTAATGTCTACGTTGTAACTATCAGGAGTAGAATTTATACCTAAAATCTTGACTGGGCTGGCTAGCTCACTTGCCCTCCTCTAGAAATACACACGGAACCTCTACCTGTATTACAGACTCTTAACTCCATCTTCATTATTGCTTACTGTAAATGTCAAAATTACTTTGTAATAACAACTACTATGCAAATCCTCCTTTAGACTTAGAAATACACAGAATACTATTAACAATGTTTTTCTCATAGTACGTAGGTAGTTTTAACTGTTTACCCCTTTTAGTTGAGCTTGTATTATTTTATCTTTTAAGAAAAGTGACCTAAGCAGTCTTTAAAAATAGTGAAATAAACAAAAGCCAAAGGGAAAAATGCTTTAAACAATGACAATTTATGGAATTTTTTTCATATACAATTGAATGTCATTCATGATGGTAGCTAACACTACTGAACATTTACTATGGATTTGGCACCAAAATAAGGACTTTGCATGCAGTCTTTCAATTAAATCACAATAGAACAGAACTATTTATCAACATTTTCCAGTAGGAATAGGAATAAAGGTTTTCTCCAACATCACAGAGGACAGGACGATATGGTCATAAAATAAGGTCAATTTGACAACCTTTGTAAGAGCCAAGTAAAAAGAAATGGTAATGTAGGATGTCATTTAATGTCACTATTTGGGGGTGCTTGGGCCACAATTGTACTGAGACTTTTATAAAAACTTTGCTAAGAACAGATAGTACTATACTGGGTTGAAACCCATTAAATTTGGTATTCCATGCATTTTGATGTGAAAATTCTGTTCAGATATTCACTTTCTTGGCATGTAAAAGCTAGAACTTGCTGGTATCAACTGCCTCATGACTTGGGAATCTTTCCAGCTGAAATGATTTGGTAATCATTGTGCCTCTTGGAACTAATTAAGAACAAATACTAAGGTACCACTGTATACCTAAGCCATGATTATTAAAAACCTTCCAAGAAAACATTACCAAAATGTTTAGTTCAAGGATCTCACTGCAAAATAGTAAAACTGACATGTCTCTTTCTCTTTTTCTTTCTCTCCCTCTCTCCCTTCCTTCTCCTGGCTTTCTTTTTCCTTCTTTCTTTCCTCCCTCTCTCCCTCTCTTCCATCCATCCATCCCAACAGCACAGTATCACTATTCAGGAATGACAGTATCACTAGAAAATATTTCAAGCAACCTGTTTTCCTTTAGATCTCAATATGTGATATTTTAATCTCACTGAAAGGTTAACACTTTCCAGTGTGCCATTTCTACATTGGAAGGAAAGAGCAAATCTCCCCCACCAGCTTCTAAGATCCTAGAGGAAAACGGGCCAGGCCCTGACTGGTTATCCCATCCAACAGCCCAGTGCCTGACCAAGAGCTTCTGTGTCTGGTTAAGAAGATAGACTGACACATGCTAGAAACCACTCCACCTGTTGCAGTGATTAAAATGTGACATGCTGAACAACTCTACAGCATAAGGAAGTCGGTGAAGTCATCAAGGCTGCATGGTGATAGTAGCTAAGTATCTCAGAAAGGATTCTGACATCTGTGGAGATATGTATTAACTGTATTATTCTCCTAGCAGAAATGGTTACTTTCACTGGAAATGTTTATATTTCTCTCCAGACTGAAGCATCCCCAAAGAATTTCCAACTTCCAAGACAGATGGACTTTTAAAATTTCTTGTTTAAGACTTGAAAACATCATGGGCACTCAATAAATTATGATTGATAGTGAGAATTATAATTCAGAAAAAAATATGAGTCTTAATAATCTTAATCTTATTGCCTTTGGATACATAGGATGTGTGGGTATCTGTCTTTCAAAACAGATTAATCAGAATTACTATAAGCCTTTGAGTAGATGCAATCAATTTGGGATCCTCCTGCCTTTGGTAATAGCCACATCTGGTTGGGCAGTTGTTGCTCATTCTTGCCAGGCTTTGCCTTATTAAACTTTCAATTGAAAATGACACCTTCACTCCAGTCCTTTTAATTGATTTTTAACCTCAGAGAAGTATAAGAGAGTTTTTTAGAGCATTAACTTGTAGTAGAGTCATCCGAGTTGACAAATCCTTTCAGATGAATCACAATACCCTTACATGCTTCCAACACAGTCTAAAAAAATAAACAGCTATTCTTTAAAATGTACATGTCTATAAAGTATCAATTTAATAAGTAAACCTAACCTAATATAATTCGTATAATAGATTTGTCATGAAATTTTAGATTTACAGTTTGTATGATATATACAACACTATCTGCATTAAGCTATTCTATTCCAAAATTAAAAATGAACTATAAATGGAGAGAAAGTGGAAAGTGGTTGTATCAGTTTCTAGTGGCTGCTGTTACAAATGATTGCAAACCAGGCAGCTTATAACAACAGAAGCTTAAAAACAACAACAAAAACCCAGAAATTATTCTTTCCCTGTTCAGGATGTCATGCATCTGAAATCAAGATGCTGGCAGGTCAAAGCTCTAGCAGTGAACCCTTCCTTGCCTGTTTCACTTTCTGGTGGCTCCTGCCATTCCTGACCTATGGCAACAGAATTCTGTCCTCTCCTCTCTTCACATGGCTTTGTTGCTGTTTTACCTTTTCTTAAAAAGAGCAGCTGCTGAATTTAGGGTCCAACTTAAATCCATCTGATTTCACTTCAAGATCCTTAATTAATTACACCTGCAATAACCCTAGTTCTAAAAAAGGTGACATTCTGAGGTTCTGGTTAGGCAAGAATTTTGGGTGCCCAATAGTCAAATCTGCTATAGCATTTTTCTGTAAAAGGATATTTTGACTCTCCTTATCCTACTTTAAAATATCTTAGCTGCATAATCAGAGGATGTGTAAAAACTATTTTTACATAAGAACCCACTAAGTTATAATACAATTCCCTAACTACATTTGATCCAGTAAGAAACTTAAGGGTCATCTTGTCCAATCTAGTATCAGGGTAAAATTTTTCTCTACAGCAGAGATTAGGGATGTGGTTAAATTTTTTGAAAAAATGTAAATACCACATTAGATAATAGCAGATAACAATTTATTTATAAAACATTTTAAATTTGTACAACATGAAACAAGTCTGGATTCTCTTTCTCTTTGTTAAATTTCATTCTTTAATGATAACTGTAACACCCTGATGGTATTCCTCTAAGCCTCAAAATACACAGCAATTATTAGTAACATCTTTGGTCTGGGTGGTTCTAAGGAACCAGTATAGCATTAGACTGAGTTCAGATGTCACCACGGTTATTCACTATGTGGCTTTGGACACATTATTTAGCGGTGCTCAGCCTCAGCTTTTCCTCTGTGAAGACCCTGCCATCTACCCCACTGTAGCTCACAGAGTTGTTTTAAGATAAGCCAATGACTGCCGAACCCTCAGTGCTTCCTACATCGGTGTCCATTTTTCTTAGTCCTTTCTAAATCTGGCATCCAGATCTAAACTTAAAATTGACCTACAAACAAAGCTGTTTCTCAATCCCTCTCCTACTCAATCCTTTGCACAGTCACTTGAAGGGGGAAGAGAAAACAAAAGAGAATGGCAAGGCAGTGGGGATGGTACTAAAGGTAAAGCAGGCAAAGCTGTCCCTGAAAAACTGTTCAAATCTGTCATCATTTCTGGATTTTTTTCATTTGGTTTGGCTGTACAACCTGAAATTCTAACAAGACATGCATCTGAATTAAAAGTCCCTCTTGGCAACCCCATAATATCCAGAATATGGCTCCTCTCACCTAGAACAGTGGAGACAAGCATTAGCAATGCAATTTAAAGATATACATGTGTTCCTTTCCCGGTGCTTCACTTCTATAATTTTCAAACTCCGGGAAGGGACAGTTCAAAAGGTCACCCAAATTTTATCTTCTACTGTGATTATAAGAAGAAACGACAGCATCTTTTCTATCTAATATACAGCAAACTTACGTTCAAAAGAGAGCTACAAATTAAACTGGCAAGATTAGCTCTGAAAGTCCATTCAGACTCTAGTTTCTAACCTAACCTTTAAGACACTACAATTGACAGTTTCATCCCAAAAGAGGGCCTTCATTAGAACCTAACCATGCTGGTACCTGATCTCCGGCATCCTGCTTCCAGAACCTCTGAGAAATAAACTCCGGTTGTGGATAAGCCACCTAATCGCCACTGTTAGAGCAGCTCCAAAAAGATATCAACCACCCAGCCCTTTTCATAAACTGAATATTAAATTTCCCCAAGTACTTCTCACTGAAATGACAGTTTTTACTATTACTCTCATTAAACTCCTTTTAAATTTATAATTTTATTTATTTGTTAACTTAGGCCTATCTTTCAGTATGCTGGTATTTTTTCACAACTAATTTTTATTCTGTGAAGATCATCATTCCCCCTGGCTAGGTGTCATCTGAAGAACTGACAAGCATGTTTTCCACATGGTGTACATGTAGCTGTTTTCAACAAATCTGATCACAACATACTCACTGTCTTTTCATCAAATCTGAAGACAGTGCCAGTCCTTGATTCTCCTGGCTGCTTTCCTTGCTAGCTATTCACCAGACTGCACTATATGGTTGTTGGTACAGAAGTTAACAATTTCAAAATATTGCTAGTAGCTGTCATAAGTGGGGAAGGAATGGTTATTATGATAGGGGAAAGGCTGAGACAAGTGATACTATATTATAATAACTATCCTTTTTATCTTAATGCTTCTTCATACAGTCTTCCCTTAGGAGGGATGAATAAGAATGAGGTAAATCTCTACATTTTAGCAAGAGCTTTTAATCACTAAATGTTGTTTTAAAACACTAATGTTGTTAGTAACAGGACAAACAGTAACGAGTTTTACTGGCAAGTCATGCATAGAGGCTCAATGACTGGAGGCAGTGGCAGGAATTGAGCACAGTTTTCTGGTTGCCTCTCTGCTTGGACAGCCCGCAAGCCTCTCTGTGGCAGGGGAGTCTCTATAATGGCATGAGCCCTAGAACCTCTCCGTCCGCTGCTGACAAGGACAGTGTCACCCACTCTAAACATACAGCAGAGAAGATCAACAAATAAAGAAAATGGCAAGTCACTGTCATAACAGTATTTGGAATCTGGGATGATCAGGAATCTTCTCTTCCCTGTGTATCTTCCCCCAGACATACAGATACTCCCACCCCAAAACATCTTCTACCCATCAGGCCCACCAGATTGTTACCTGAAAAAGTTATGTGTCAAATATTTGACAGGGAAAAAGAAGAAAAACCCTTTTGCCTATCCTCAGAATTTTATCTCGGCCTGGAGTTTATGGCTGGCCTTGGCTTCCAAGATGGCTCAGTACCTCTACAGACAGACCAATGAAACCATTTGCTGCAGAAACTCAGAGTGGATAGTGCATTAAGCCCAGCTAGACCAGGACTCAGGCCAACCAAGGTTCCAAGGGACATGTGCTGTTAGTTTTTTTGACATCAGCCTTAAAGAGAAGTAACCCAGTTTTTTTTTTTTGATCCAATTTTGCCTCAATTACTTATGAATTTGTCATTTTTAAGGAGCACCCATTTATATTTTCTGCTTGCACCACCTCTGAATTTAAAAGATCGTGCTTTGTATGACAATGCATTCTTTATCACTGCAAGACTGAAACTTACTGAGTAAAGATTCTGAGGACTACACTGAGATTCTAAGTCACTTGCAGAGCTTAAAATGCCCCCACATAACACTGGGAATTCTTGCTGTAGAGGGACGTAACAATTTGTATTTTTAGCTCAGCATTGTGGTGCACACCTCTAATCCCAGCTACTCCACAGGCTGAGGCAGGAGAGTTTAAAGTTCAAGGCCAAACTGGGCAGCTCAGGGAGACCTTGGCTTGAGATAAAATTTTATAAGGGGCTGGCTAAGGTAACTCAAGATTAGAGTGCTTGCCTAGCATGCACAAGGTCCTAAGTTTCATCCCCAGTACTGGGTTGGGGGAAGAGGGAATAATTCCATTTTAGATGAGCACCCAGGAGATTTTGATGCAGGTGGTCTTGAGACCACACTTTAGGAAATATTAGTAAAGTAAAATGGTAGAACCAAGACAGCATGTCATTGAAATTCAGAGACTCAGGTGCTTCTTTTACATATAAGGCCCACTCCATTGCTTTTACAGCAAATCTGGGTTTTTAGGGCAGTCAAGCTCTGTGTTTGCCCCTGGCAAAGCAGCTGCTACATTGTCCCTTGCTTCCCACAGAGTCTCTTTCAACTCTTCCAGATGGCACTTGACCTCCGTCACTGGTCAGCAGGAAAAGGCGTCTCCTGGTTCTAAAACTGCATGCTCTCTGGCCACACCCTTCAGATCCTCTTTCGCACTAGCTGATCCAAGCAATTTCCGCTTCCCTGAACTGACCCTTCCAACCCCTCAGATGTGAGACGTTTCTCAGCTTCTCACTAATTGACATGTAGAAAGTTCAATGTCCAGCTCTAGGTTAACAACTCCATATACTTCATTGGGTACAAACAAATATAAACCTTCTTCTGGGATGGTTTCCCCTGGGAGAAGCCTTCCATACAGCAGCGCTCCTGCAGTTATAAGACCTTTCTGCTCCTGTTCAGACAAAGCCAACTGCATGTACAAATTATCTCAATGTGACTATGGCGAAAATCAAAGAAAGTGGCTGTTTTGGAAAAATGAATAACCTTTTGGGCAGAAAGGGCCCAGCACCTTGAGACACATGCCCTGACACATGGCACTGCCAGGCACTGATACATTCTTGCTGAAATAATGACTGGTAAGTATGCCTCATTTCACACATTGGATGTGATGTTGAAAAATTAAACCGGAGCAGATCTATGTTTTAAATACAGTGAAAACTATAAGAATAAAGTCACTAAATATTGTGCCTCCCAAATATGCATGAAATATATGAACATTATGCTGCTAAAAAAAAAAAAAGGATCCAGTGCTCAAAGATACTAAATAATCCAGTCAGTGATGAGAAACACAGCCAAACAAAAGGTTAAAGAGCAATTTGGCAAATAAGCAACAATTATATATAAAGAGCAATCCATTTTTAAAGAGAAATGACTAAAAGCTGTTTTCTTTAAAAAAAAAAAAAATCAGTGATATCTAAGATGTGTTCTTTACACCCTGCAACAACAACTGAAAAAAAGATACAAGTAAGACAAGTTCTTTTCAAAGTAAGTGCAGGTTGAGAATAACAAAAGTAAGGCACCTGTCAATGAACACATGGACATTTTAAAATTCATGCACAGGACACAGGAAATATAAAACTTAGTAACACTCTACACTCTTACAAACCTACAGTTCCAAAATAGCTTTCTGAACAAACTTACAAATGGGCAAGAATCTTGCTGTTATGAAGGCTTACCTAATAGTTACAGGAACTCATTCCCACTTCTCAGAAGTAACCCCATGCCTTAATATAGGAGTATTAAGGCATATTATGCTGTAACTTATCCTTTCTCAATACAAAGGGCATCACTGCTTTTCCACCATACCCACACACACTCCCTGCAATGCAGTGGATGGACACCAACACATCAGAACTCCATTCTAACACAGTAAATTGCAGAACTGAAGAAAAGAGAGATCACAGAGACTATCTTCCTGGAAGAGGTAGAACCTGAACTTCAACCAGGGTCTGACCTTGAAGGTGGGAGGGTAGCAGCAGATGACTATTTGGGTCAGCCTAACAAAAGTCTGGAGGAAAGAAGAAAACACAGATTCTAGAAGCCACGGAAGGACCACTTGGCTGGACTTGGGAAAAAAACCAGTTCTCAAGGTCGTTGAAGGCTGTGACTGAAGTGGACACTTCCAGAGTATGTGTGTGTATTGGATTTTTTTCTGTTTTATCAGTACTGGGTATCGAACTCACTACCATGCGCTTGCCAAGGCAGGCGCTTATGCCACTGAGCTAAATCCCCAGCCCCCAGAGTATGTGTTTAAAATATTTTTGTAAGGACATCATCTTCTACTCTGCAAAATAAAATCAACTAAAAAGCAGCAAATTTCTTTATGCATGAGTTTAATACTGCTGGTAGTGAAGGTAATGTAACCATAAGTAGTCACGTAGCATTCTGGTTTATTGGGGGCCCATCATAATGCCCAACTGAGTTTTACTTAAAGTGAGTATTGTAGAATCTGATGCCAGGTTGTTATGGGGTGAGTTTTGGGGTGAATTATGTTCTCTCAAGACAGATTAGAGTTCTAATCCATAGTATCTTAGAAAGTGACCTTATTTGAAGACAAAGTCTTCACACAGGTAATCAAACTAAAAAAAGGCTTTATTGTATACAATATGACATGTATACATATAGAGGGAAGAACTTTTGTACTCAAAAAACAGGCACACAGTAAATAAGTCTTGTGAAGGCTGGGATTATGTTGCCACAAACCAAGTGACTGCCAGAAGCCAGAAAAGAAACCTAGAGCAGACATTTCCCCAGCACCTATAGAGGAACATGCCAAAGCCTTGACCTTGGTATTCTCACCACCAGAACTGTGAGAAAATAAGTCTTTGTTTTTTGGGAAACTCCGTGGAAATTTGTTATAAAACCTTGGCAAACTAACACATAGATGCTTCAGTAGTTTGTTCAGACCAGGTTGTTTTAATAGCTAGTAAGACACAAATTTTGCATACATATATTCTATTCTACCTACCTACCTAATGTCTATAGCTGACTTTTTACATGGTTTATTGCAACACAGCCATGTCCATGTATCACCAATGGTCATTTTGCAGTTGAGCTGCAAGGTGCCACTAAGTAACTGTGACCAAGACCTTACACACAGACAGACATTTACTATGTGGCCTTAACAGAAAAACATCTAGTGACCCAAATTATATATAGTTCACAAAATACATGAGCAATTCCTACAGTAAACCTTAATTGATTGTTTCCCTTTATTGTCAGTAATCCCAACCTCACAAGTATATATATACAATTTGCCAATCCTACTTTACACACTTGACTCAAGGCCAATGAAAAGAGACTGAGCCCTTTATGAGTATGAAATATCTTACTTGCTTGAATTTCTCTTAATGATCCTAGTCTTTCTGCATCATTTTTAAAGAAGTAAAATTAAATTTGGTAACGTAGTAATGCCAAGGAAGATACACTTCCTTTTCACCGTTAGTCCACCACTGTAAGGTGACAGCCAACAAAAAGTAGTCAACTGAGAATGAACCTTGTTTGTATACTAGAATCAAATCAAGAGGACCAGCAAGAAAACCACTTAAATTTGGGTCAGTTGGAATATGATAGCTGCAGCTTAGATATGCCTTTACTATACAGTTCTTAAATATTTGAATATCATGGCATTAATTTCTATATTATATGGTTATTAATGAAACTTTTCCACAGCCACTATTAGATTGGACAGTTGATATCATTAATTTGTTTTTCCCTCAGGAGCTAACATACTGCTTTGACTCATAATGGACTGTAAAATACTGGTTTAATGAGTAATAATGTGAGTTGGATTTGTTTGAAGAAATCCAAAATTCAATGGCACAGGGGACATTCTGGATTCTAGGCTTAACTGCAAATGACCTATGTGATGCTAAAACAACTTCGCCTCCAAAATGAGTCCTGGGAAAAACTGATCCCTTTAAGGTCCCTTCATCTACTGGTTTTCTGTATACTACCTGGTTTTCTGATAGCACATGACATAACAATATTTCTTCAGATCACTTCATCTCAAACACTAACATCCAATCATAGAATTCTTTCGGGATAAAATTTTAGGTTGCAGACACCAAAAAGAGTCAGAAAGGATCTTCAACTGACGTAACACTTCTGTTGGACTAGACAACAAAAAACCTTAAGATAGATTGTTAAAATGCTACAAGTGAATAATTAGTGTCTGAAATACATCAATGATAAGAAAGGCAATAAAGTGGTCATTCAGATTTCTCAAGGACACACAGTAGTGTGGTCCAGATGGGTCTTCTACACAGAAGGCTGGTAGAGTCCAATTCTGGTCTCTTCTGCATGGAAACTTACACAGAGGAAACCACAGAGTAAACTCTGCATGCTGTAACAAGTAAGGCAAGAAGGGGCTAAAAATATGCAAATATGTCTGCCCACAGCCAATTACATGAAAAAGATAAAATGAACTTACAGAGCAAAAGAGTGTTCATTAATAATTAGAATGTATGGGTTTTTCCACATCACTGATACTTTAAACTAGACTTCTGAAATCTTGATGCGTTAAAGAAGAAAACAGGTAAGAAAACTGAGCTTCAGATACGAGAAAACTAAAAGCATAAAAGAAAGTTGAAAGAGACCAGTTCATTTTGTTTGAAGACAGCAAGCAGCATACCACTGCCAAATCAGTTCAGACAATGATTGAGAAAAAAATTCATGAAGATAAATACGAAGCCCAATGATATTTTTTTAAAAAGGTATATGCTCTTCAAAATTCACCACAATAGCACTAGTGCAAGGATGTGGCACATTTGAGTTAGCAATTAAGCTAAAGATAGGCTGTTGCAATGGAAAATCAGAAATCTAAGCTTTTCAAGCCAAGAGATGGACACATCAGTCAATGCCTCTGGATTTTAATTCTTTCTGGTTAAGTCAAAGAGCCTGCACTAGATAATCTCTAATATGCCTTCTCAATTCTAAAGTGCAAAATTTTTCTTTAAGCAAGTATTCCCAAAACTATTCCAAGAATACAGCAACCATTCTAGGACTAAGTAGCTCCATGATCAAATATTCTAGAAAAATAATGAAATACATAAAAAGTTGGACAAGCATCTGTACTACAGGTCTTCAAAGACTTTTCTGCTAATTCATCCTGCTATTTTCCTAGCCAATACTACAGAGTATGTAGTGTTTCCCAATTTTCCTTGAATATTTTAATTCCTGAAACACTTTCAACATTTAATAGAATCCAAGTATGTCAGTGAACATATCATGAGAAAAGCAGCTCTAAACAATAAATTTCATGAATTTAAAATGAGATGCTGAAAGATGCAAAACACTTCCATAACAGTTTAGAGCACTCATTTTGGAAATCTTCAAAACATCTCCACATGTCATCATATAGCAACTTATCTTGCATTAACCTGGTGAATGTTTCAGGCTGCAAAGTGAACAGACAGAAGAATCATTTCTGTCTTTCCAATGAGAACTGAATTTCACCTTTAGATCTTTCTCACCACAAAAGATATCTTCTACTAACAAACGTAATTATCTCAGTCTTCTACCAATACTATGGCGACAGGATTTCCTTGACCCATCCTCCAAGATCCTCTTTTGTGTAAACCGATCTGGGAGGAGATACCTCAAAACAGAGAAACCAAAGAGTGGCTATGTTAGTGTGTCAAGTTCTGTCACATGTATGGTTTCACCTAATCATCTTAATAACATTAAAAAATCATTGTCCTTAATTCTGCCCAGATAAAATTAAGACCCACAAGGTAAGAAATATGCTACAGCCAAAGAACTAAAAAAAAAAATAATAATAATAATGTGGAGACACACCTATGCCCGCCTTTTTGTCTTTTAAAGATGTGTTGAAATGGTTTGATAGCGTTTTTTGAAACTTAAATTTGGCTTATAGTTCAGGTAAAAAAATTAATGTTCTATTTTGGTGTGCAATGCATGGTTGAAGTCTCAAATAGGATCTGATTTATACAAACATAAGTTAGGGAGACATAATTTATAAAAGAGCTCTACTTTGATCATTACAACCATCTGAGTACTTAGGTGCTGCCAGACGCATACATATTACCTCATTTAACCCTCCCAACAACGCCACAGTATAAGTGGGTTGTTTGTTTTGTTTTGCAGTACTAGCATTCACAATTGAAAATGAAGAGTATTCAACTCTGCCTTCGATTTCACCTCAAGTTGATTTTTTTCTTACCTCTCTCCAAAAGACATTTTTCTTTGCATCTTATCAGAAACTCATTTCCTCCCTATCGCGAAGGTTCATTGTCTCTCGATTTGACCTCTCTCAGCCTTCATGAAAATGCTTTTAATTTTCACACTAATTTTAGCACTTTACCAATCCCAAACCCCATATAAACTCATTACCCAAACCTACCCAACCCCCAACCAAGACACAACATTTATGACTTGATTTAATGTTCATACTATCTTGCTGACTCAAACTGCAGGGGCCCTGCTATACAGTCTGCTCATTCTTTTACTACTCCATCTGAATGCTTACCAACTTCCTAAGAACAGTTACTCGAAGTCTTTTGTCATACTCTCTAAACTGGAATCCAATCTTCATAGTCTGTTCAGATTGCCTAACCTCTTTCACTGAAATACAAGTTCTTAAAAGGCTGAGCTTCACTAGTCTTCCTCTGTCTTATCTCTGGTGTAACCCACCTTCTCCTTCTGGTTTCAAGGACAGGAAATTCTCTGTGGAGATCCCTTTCCGGTAGACTAACCCCGCCTCAATCTCTCTCAAAAGTAAAACCTATTTCTAAGTACTCCCGCCCTCTGCCCCACCCCCACCCCCTGCCTCCTAATTAGTCCAATCCTAAAACAGTCTTCTCTCCAGGCTGTCACCCGCAAATCGGGAGGGCACCTCTTTTCTTTGGGTGTCCGACTTCCCAAAAGGCACACCTCTTCACTCATCTCTTTAAACCCCTAGGAATGTGCTTCCTCCTCCCCCCCTTTCCTGCTTCACCACACACATAGGACTCTATTGAAATTCCTGTTTCAAAAGCATACAAAGACTTCCCAATAGATATTAGCAATCCTCTTTCACCAGGCTTTTCTTTTGTGACCTCCAGGCAACACTTAACAGAGCTGACCACCTCTCCTGGAAAGAGCTGTGCCTGGCTTCCTTGACACTCAGGATTCTCCCAGTGTTTTGTCATTTCTGCCACCACCCTCTTGCCCAGGTTCATTCTACCCTTCCCAGTACAGAACCTGTATTCCCTACATCTGTCTTGTCTCCCTAAAGTGCTTTAATCTATTCCCAATGTTTCTCTCTCAAAAGCTCCAGTTCTGTATTACCAATAGTTTACTAAAACTTTGTACCTGGAATGGTAAAAGAGATTAATTGTTGCCTTTCTTTAGAAGCTATTTTATTGTGATAGGGTGAATAGGAGATGACTACTGTGAAACTGCCATAGTCCTGTCCTGGTGAAAGATGTTTTAACTTAAATCAGTGCACTTATTATGCCATACATATTATTATAGTTAGAGATAGTGTGTTACCCAGGAAGAGATATGCTGTATGTGTAATACACTAAAGAATGTCAGCATCCAGGGCAAATGAAACATCCACACATCTACGTGAGGCAGCCTTCACACTGACTTCAAAGCTACCCCAAGAAGCAGTAAGAAAATGTTTACAACCCATCTCACAGATTCAAAGTGAGTTGCTACAGTGATTCTCACTGGGAGCATAATTAGTTGTTTAGGCTGGACAATTCTTCCTTGCAAGAAACTGACATGGACACTGCAGGACACTGCATGCCTGGTGTCTGGACATTGAGTACAAGCACAGTTTAGCAATCTCTCTGTTTTAACATCTAAAAAATGCAGAAAATCCGTAACAGAAACACTGGTTTCTTCCTCATTGCTGAGCCCAGCAAGCAAGGTTACAGTAACTTTTCATTTTCTATCATTGGAGACAAGAAGCCTTGGATCTTTTCTCAAAACCCTTCTCTTCCCATTCAGTAAATAACCAATCAAACTGTGGTCAATTCTTTTGTACAGTGACTCTGTTCCACTTACCACACCTGTGCCACCATTACCCCATTTTACATCTTCACTTCACTGCCTTCTAAACTCAGGTTCTTTTCTCACTTTACCAAGCTTGATTCTATTGTTGACTGCCCTCCAATCTCCGCTACACATTCAATTAATCAGGATTGCTTGCTGTTCCCCTAATAAAGCTCAAAGTTATACTGTTCTTCTGCCCAAAATGTCACCTCCCATTGTGTAACCAACATCCCACCCCAAGTTAAAAGTGCTGGCATCATCTTCAAGTCCCATTCCACATGCAGTCACAAAATCCTTTTCTGGCGGACACATCAGTTTGACAAATAAATAAAAGCCATGGACATGCACCTAGAAAACAGCTAATGTAGGCAATATTTTACATACAATGTTAGGGGCTTCATACACCCAAGTATCTATGCAATTTAGTTGTTCCTTCTATCTACAATTTAAGTACCTTCTTATGGTTCCTCGCCACCTCTTGGTTGTTGTAGCAGCTATCTCACTGCTTTCTTGGCCAGCCTCTTGCCCCTGCATGCCACCTTTTTGTTTCCTAAGGACTCCAGTCTGTTTCAAAAACCACTTAACTTATGCAACACACTTGAAAACTATTTAACACAATGTTTCTGAGTTTCAGTTCAATTTCCAGTTAAACAAAAGAACTAGTTGAGACTCTTAAGAGTTGCTTTGATACATTTGACCTATAAAATGGAGAGTACAAAGTAGAAACAAAGTATTCTCTAGAATATTTGATTAAGCAGGGTTGGGTTGATCATTAAGTGGTCTTCCAAACAGGTGATTTATAGGCAGTTCTACAAAGAGGAGAAAGATAAAAAACCAGAGGAAGGATGTGCTAGATGAGGGAACTGATAAGAAAATAATAGAATTAAAGAATCTGAGTTAAAGAAAAACAATGAGGATAAATACTTGCTCCCTCAACCTACACAGCACCAAAATAATATAACTTGGAGGTTTTTTTTTTAAATTTATGTTCAAGACCCTAATAAGGTAATACTGCTTTCTTCCCTCACTCAGCCTCTACCTCCCCTTCCTCCCTTCTGGTCTCTTTCTGCTCTTTCTGCCCTCAAGTTCCATGGCCTCTACAGAACGCACCAAAATTCTCTCTGGCCTACAAACATTCCTCCTTGAACTTGAAGTTCAGTTACTGCAACTAGGCTGTTATATGACTTGATCGCTAAATGAGGCATTGTATACAACACATACATTACAATTTCAGCACAAACCGATGGTTAAAGGAAACTCCAACGCGATGGGCTTTGGTTTTATTTGTATAATTCTTACGTGCAGTACTGTAATGTATAATAGAACATAAAACTACACTATTGTACTATACAGTGCAATCCACAAATAATTAAGAGTACCATATAAACAAGGTGTACTGTACAAAAAAGACATTTAGGCTCTATAAACAAGCTGCACAGAACTCTACAAAAGGAAAAAAAGGCAGTCCTAAGTCTGAGCACCAAGTCCTAAGTCCAAATTGTCATGAAAGAGGCAGGTCCTTAGACAGGAATATCTGTATCTAAATGCAGCTAAGTCAAACGAATATAGACAATTATGATAATGTTTTAATATTCAGAATAGCTACACTCTTGAAAAGTAATCTAAATATGAAATTTCAAATATACAGCTACATTCTCCCTTACTAACCTACTTACATAAATGTATGCTAAAATGTTTTTTAAAATAATTCAAAGGGTTTGTTTAAAGCATTAAATTGGTGTCTTTACAATGTTTTTAAAGAGTTTAGAAGGTCTGTTTAAAGTAGGTATAAAAATAAAAAGTTATTAAATGTAAAAGATATCTATTAGAAGTAATTTCTGAAAAGGTAAAACAAATTTGCAAGAAGTAAAAATAACAGAAACATCATCCTGTTTGTACAGGAAAAGATCATACCTCAAAGTTCAGACATAAGGAAAAAGTAGCGTCCTTATAACTCTTTTGTTTTTTGATATAAAATCTTGCCCAGGCTGGCCTCAAATTCCTGGGATCCAAAGATTCTCAACCCCGAGTGGCTGGGACTACAGTTGCACAGCACTGCACCCAGATCCACACTACTTAAGGTATTTTTTACATGAAATAATTCTCTGAGGCTTCACAAGTTTTAGACATTAAGGATATTGCAATGTTCCAGATTATTTTCACATGGTTCTTTGCTTGATAACCAAAGAACTATAGGTTCACTGTAGGGAGGGATTGGAAAGTTAAAAAAAAATGCAAAAGATCAAGAAAAGCAGTCAGCAAAGGAAACCACTTATAAATATTTCAACATGATTTCCAATTCTTTACAGTTACATTTTGGAGACTGTATTGTAAATACAATTAATACACATAAAATAACCTTTCCCAACTTATTTTACAGTGTTTTGAAACATCCTATATTTAAATAAAGCGGTGCTAACAGATTTATACATACTAGGGTACTACTTCATAATATCAAGTTGTTGCTGTTTTTAATGTGCTAAATAAAAGTTACATTGATTCATTAATCCAGAATTCAATTTTCTCATTTAATTTTTTGTAACTTGTCTGCATTGCAAAAAGAGCTTTCTTTCTTGTCTGCAGTATATCTGTTCCAAAGTTTACCAAGCATTTAGCTCATGTTATGCAAAATATTCTATACAGTTACAAGTTTAAAAACAAACACCCACCAAACACCTACAGATGTCAAGGACCAAACAACGTTTACTTTTCTGAGTAATACAAAGAAGGCATCTTTGAAAATCAGACATACAACTAAGACAAAGGAAGGAATTCAGGAAACAATCGTGCATGTACTAACAAATCTGTCACTTTTCAAGCAATTTAAAAAGGAGCATTCTTCATGACCAAGAGTGATCAATGCTCTTTTTACCTTCTGTACTTGTATGTTTGCATTAAATATGGCAGATTGAAGGGCTTTTCTTCTCAAAAGAGAAGGCAAACTGTGTAATGAGAACACAATCCATGAATAGCTTTTTAAAAGTGATAGGATCTATTCTTCTAAGGCTTTCTGGTATTTTTTTTTTTTTTAAATATGGTTGAGAACTTCATCTTCAACCTCCAGGTCTTTAACCTTTTTGAGTCTGCCCACATTTCTAAACAGACTCCTTTCTTTAGAAGCTGTAAACAGGGCTCATTATTAGGAGACTGTGTCAAGGTCTCCTAGGACCACACAGCATCTCCTAGGACCACCTGGTGTTGCTTGCTCTGTGGGGACATTAATAATAATAACACCTCCAAGGGATTAACATCAACAACCCTGAGACGTGTGCAGTATTATCTTTACTTGGCAGAAACTAAGGTTTAGGAAGGTTAAGTGAAAATGTATGCAAATGTAGAGCCAGAATTTAAGCCAGTGTCTTTCAACCAGGATGAGGACAGAAGGAAGCATGGACCACATGGCTTAAGAAGGTAGAGAGTGTAGTCTGTGTTACTGTCAGAGTTTACAGGATAATGCTAAGAGGCAAACATTTAAGTGGAAAAAGCAGGAATTGCCTGCTTTACGATCATTTATAATAGCTAGTTTTAAAAAGTGAATTGTTTTGCCAAAGAATTGTTGGATTTAGCAAATACAAATACTCTGCATAACAAAATATTTGGGACACTCACATCAAAAACTTATCCACTGTTTATCTGAAATTCAAATTTTCCCAGTGGCCAGTTTGTTATCTGACAACCCCAGGGTAAAGACCTTTATGAAACAAACAAAAAACACTAAAAAAGTACAAAGCTACAATTCCCAAAGCTGAAATCTGGGATGCCCAGTACACCACATGTCTTTGGGAGGCCAAGAATAGGGAAGTGTACTAAGGTTACAGTTGCTCTTGGAACCAAGTTTCTTTCTCTTTTTCCTGGTAGCAGACACAGCCCTTGACCCCTGAGACCTGGCTTTCACCAACCAGGCCATTTAATTTCACTGCCTATTTAATTCCCAGGCCCTTCTCCACCTCATATAGATGTCATGAGGATTAAATATAACTAATGTTGAGAGGAGATATCACATATATGCTTAAAATATTTGTATTTTGGCTCAATACTTTAAACACGTATTTTCACAAACTTGGCAAATTTATTCCTACCCTATTATCAAGAAAGTGATCAAAAATAAAATAATTACCAATATAGGTGGCCCCACATGTTTGCAACCTAAAGTGAACTATGGAAAATGTATCAAGATGCCAAAAGGCATGCCTGGCAGAAAAAGTGAATTAGTAGTGAAGACCTACATTTTTCAAAAGATTATGGATAGACATCTAAAACCTAGTCCTTGACTCATAAATGCTATTGAATCACAAACAGACAGAGTTAGTATAATATAAAAAGGGGGCAACACCTTATATATACCAATTAAATTTTCTACTTCTCCCTAAACCTCCAGTGTCTGGTCTTGAATATGTTTACCTTGGTGTGAAAAACAACAAACTGGGATTGGCTCAAACTGTGTTCATGTAAATATTTTCCACGCATAACTTTAATCTTCAAACTTTAACAAAACCCAATCTAGCCAAACATGTGAATTGCTGTGAGCAGAAACTGCTTGAAGAGGATTAATCAACAGCTTTGCATGTCATCCTCTAAACAAGGCTAAACACTGAATCACTGTTGAACTCCTCACGTGCAGCTACACCCAGTTAATCCTCAAGAAAGCAGAAAAGTATGTAAATCTACTTAAGCTGGGGAGATAAGTACTTCACTCATCAAAAGTAGCAGCATTTATCAAGTACCACTATTAAAAGGCAAGACCATTAAAAGAAAGATATATACATACATGACAATTCTTATATTCACTCCTCTACCTCCAAAACTCTATTGCAAACCACTAGGACTACACACTACTTAGCAGAAAGAAGGCTTTGTGCTTCATTTCACAATTGGCAAAAATCAAACTACACCATACCAGAGTTAACTATCTCAAGAAAGCAGCTCCAAAATGGAAGGGAACATGAAGAAAGAAATTACTAAAAAAAAAAAAGAATTCAAGTAACATGGCAAAAGAAAAAAAGGAAATATCCATTTTCTAATGTTTAAAGACTTTTGAGTATACAGCACTTTTCTTTTAAAACACTAACATATTTTCAAATTATAGAAGTCCTTGATAAATGGTTTTTCATTTTGATTTTCTGCGAGCTATTTTCAAATAATCAACTGGATCTACTTAATAAATATTATATATCTCAAAGTCACAATCAATTGTAACAGGACACAGACTATTTCTTCAATGAGACTTGAGCCAACAAGCTTTAGATACTGACTACTGGGTTATCACCCCACTCAAAAGCATCTCACTTAGTCTTTAGCTGAGCAGGTATGTGTCTAATGTGCTCCCAGGCCTGTGATGCAGGAAAATCCTGTTGATCCTAGCCGACTCTGGTGATCAGTGTTCCCTGATGCCCTGCCTACACCAAGTGGGGGCAGAAAGGGGGTTGGAACCACTCACCTCTGCTCTGACTGAAACTGGCTGACTCCTGCATATGTAAAATGTAAAACAGTTTAAGACTTTTAAAATCATGCAGAAAAGCAAGATTTTTTACATCAGTGTCACTTCCAAACACTGAACTACCATCCAGATCATCTGTTTATTTCAATCTTTCACTTTCTATTTCACAACCTTCATTCACCCCCCAAAAAAGGTGGGAAGAATTCCTTTCTGGCTGTGCATTGTGGCTGCTTGCTACAGATTCTAGGCAATTCAGTAAATCCACACTCGGTGTTAACTGTAGAATGGAGACACTAATATTACCTGCCTTATCATAGGATTGTCAAAATGAGGGAATCAGCTCATCCACATAAAGCATTCAGAACAGCAACATATAGGTAGTAAAGTTCCCACTCATTTTTTAGTTACTAATATCATGTAGGTAGAATAAAAGTGATTCTGGCCCATTTTATTTTTTCCAGAGGTGATTTTAAAGTATTCTTTACATTCCATTTTTTTTCTTCAAGCAAATTAGCTGAAATCAGCTCAAACAGCTGATTATGTATTTCTAGATTAAAATCGAGCAGCATTATATATCTAAAAATTACAACTCTTTAATCAAAATGAACTAATATGAACCAAAAGGTGCAAGCTTAACATCACAAAAGTCTTATAAAAGGCATTAATTAGGCTTCCCATTTAGGCTAAGCCAGAATGAGATCACAAAGTCACTCATGGTAACCAGGTCCCTGCTCTGGAAGTGTGCTTTTTCAGTGAATGGCTAAATACTAACAAAAGAAACCTTTGACTCAAATACCACTGGTACCCCGGGTCTTGTGTCTGTATAATGCCTACACATTCATTTCTTTCTCTGCCTATAGAAAAAAGAAAGTCTGTTTGTTTTTCTGATTCAGTCAGCTCTTTTAGTCTTTGAATCTAAGGAGAGCCCAGTGAAAAGAGAGCATCTTATCAGCGTGCTCCAGCCAGCGGGCTGTCCCCCTCCACACACAAAAACCTCCAGCCCTCACAGCAAAAGGCCTCGCCCCTCGGAGCCTTTTCCCATTTGAGAGCTGACACCCCGCAGGGTTCTGACAACAAATAAATGAATACACAAGGCCCTAACATAATTAGCCATCTTTTCAGGTACAGTGAGGTGGGTGGGGGAGGAGGGGTTAGAAAATATTTATTGGAAATTGGCTCCACTTATGATGAGGGCCCTTATTTTAAGTGAAGTCACAACAAGTGAGCTTAGAAGTCCCTGTTTATGAATTTTGACAATTTTGCCACATACTTCAGACAAGTTACCAATGCAGATTTTATTTTTTTTAATTAAAAATTATTTGATAGCCCAGGTAAAAGTTCCATTGACTTCAACATGAAGGGCACACAGACTGGGGTGTGTTTACTACCTCATTAAAAGTTAGCATGTAAAGAACCAAAAACTGGAGAACAGAGAACATCACTTCTGGACACTGCTAAAACGTTTGCAGACAGCCCTATGCTAGCACATACTAAAGGGAATGCAAATCCCATGACTTTAAGAACAAGAATTCAAAATACTGAATAATCATGTGAGTACCTGTAAGAAAGCTACCAGACATCGCTGTCATTGCCATGATTTTAATCAAGCCACATCTGCATGAGAAGCTAGAGTTCGCTGGTATCATTATTGGCATAATAACTTAATTGATTTGTCTCAGTGGCTAAGGATGTAGACAAGAGATTTATTATGGAGGAAAAATATCTGCAGTCCTGTTTATGTTTTCTCAACAAGCATTTTGCCACTGACCTCTAAATCAGTTTAACCTTTTTAAAACAGACCTGCACATTTTTTACATAATTTAAAGCTAGGTTTTGTTATTTCTGCTGCTGACTGTGAGATTTATCACAACATGGCTTCAGTAACCTCCTTTTAAAAAGAAATGAGAAACAAAACAAAAGGCCACAACTATAAGCTTCTGGCTCCACTCCTTTCCCCGGCAGGGGATTTGATCTAACCGCTGAAGTGCCTTTGGAGTTCAATCTGTTAAAAAATGTATGAAACGGTATTAAAATAGGAAAAGGCATGTGTATGACTCAGGCTTATCCCAGTATCTCTGCAACTAGGATGTCACAGGATTTCCCTGTGCTTTAGAAAACTGAAAACCTTGAGAAAGTGACAGTACAAGTTCCTGTTTCTCTCTTTTTGCCTTTTTTTTTAAACTGAGGGGGCGCGCGCGAACACACACACACACACACACACACACACACACACTCGCACGTCTTCCGGGTTTCCTACAAATCAGACAGGTTCTCTGAGGTTCCAAGTGAAGCCCGCACACCCATGTTACGACTTTTCCGTACTCCTCCACACACAAAGGTTTGGGGGGGGAGGGAAGCCAAACTTGTTGCAGGGCTGGGCGAAGCCCCCGGCCCGCGCGCTGCCGCCCCGGCCACCTCGCCGCCCCGGGCCCTTCCTCCGCGTCCCACCCGGCCCGGCGGCGGGCGAGGGCATCGCCCCGCTCCGGCCACCAGCCCCGGGCCGCCTCCTTCGGAAACAAGGTCACCGCCCAGTCCGGTCCCCGAGGAGGAGGCGGGAGCGGCGCGGCCGAGCGCGGCGCCCTTTGTGGCCGGGGCGGGGGCCGCGCGCCCCCGCGCCCCTCACCTGCTTGCGGAAGGGCGTCCTGCAGTGGCCGCTGGCCCCTGGGGCGCCGCCGCTGCCGCCCGGGAAGATCATCGCGGGGCCGGCGCGGAGGGGCCGCGGCGCTGGGGAGCGGCGGCCGGGCGGGGGGGCTGCGGTCGCGGCTGACTTCTCCGCCCTCGCCGGGAAGCGCGGCGCGGCGCGGGCGGCGGGGACTCAGGCAGCTCCGGGGGCCGCCGCCCTGCGTGCCATGGGCCGAGTTCGCGCGCGGAGCTCTCCGGCGGCAGCGGAGGAGCAGCGCCGCCGCGTCCCCACCTACCGCGGCCTCAACCACCGCCCCGAGAGCGCGCCGGCCGGGGGCGGGGAGGCGGCCGCGCACCGCCTCGCGCCGCGCCCAAGTCCGCCCGCCCTCCACGCCCGCCCGCCGGGCGCCGCGCCCGCTGCCCCGCCGGCCGCCGGGCCCCCGCGCTCTCCCGCCCGGGCTCGGGGCCGGGGCGTCGGCGGCGGGGCCCGGGAGCTGCCGGCGCCCCCGCTCCGGTGCAATGGTTGGGTCTGGCCGCCCGCATGCCGCACATTCCTTGGAGTGGCCGCCCCCCTCCTCCGGTTTTTCCCCTCGGTTCTTTGCCCTAGCACCCGCGCCGGCTTGGCACCCCGGCTCGAAGCCCCTTTTAAGGGCATCGCATCAAGGACCCACGTTGGCACCTGAGTAGGACGAGAACTGATCCCCAGATTTTGGGGGGGAGTCGTTTTTTCATCTCTCATAGTATCTCCCTGTGCCCCTTTCCCTGAAAAGGTATGGACAATTCGTGCTACTTCGACAAACAAATCAGCTCTCCATCCAACCTTGGCAAATGGGTTCCCAATTCACACGTCAAACAAGATTCTAACAGTAAAAATAGGTCTCTTCTCCCCAACCCCTCTCTCAAGTACCCACGGTAAAGTTTTGCATTTCAGTTCTATGCCATAGTTGACAAGCTTTCCCTTAAGATGACAATTATCAAAAATCATCTCAGGTCATCCTTTGGGAAGCCTTCTCTCCTTCCCAAAACTAGAACAGTGTAATCCTTCCTTGTATTAATTATCAGATGCAACACACATGTGTTCTGTTCTAGGGACATACAAACTCAGTAAGCAAAAGGACAAAGGGAGGAGGTAATTTCCTTTGTTTCCAGGGTGGACGGAACCAGGGCTGCTCTTCAAGCTGCTCCCTTTTTCCACCACTTTTCTGTGGATGTCAAGCCCCAGGCCTGTGCAGTGCAGGCCTCTGCTGCTGCTGGTCGGGCAGAGCGCACCCTCCCTGGACAGGACAGGCCGCCGGGACAGGCTTTGCCACCAGGGAATACTGGCCTGTTCCCTGGTGAGTATTACAGAGAATTATCACTGCCGTAAATATTGCCGAGCTCTTCCTTGGCTTGTAGACTCTAACACCTTCCTGGAAAGGGCCATCTGCTACGTTAGGGAAAAAATCCTAACTTGTCTGAAACATGAAGGGACTCAACTTCTCGCTATCATAAGGAAAACAGTAACCTCTATGAGCTTCAAATTTCTAGCCAAGTTGTACCCATTCTAGTTATCCTAGAAACAAGAAATTTAAAAATCTATTCTAGATATCCTGGGAGAGTGACTTAGTGGGTTGCTTCCCTGCTCCTGCAAAACTGGTAAGAATTAGCAAATTTTGCTGATTAAAAACAACCAACCATATACCCAAAGTACTCATGCAATTTCTAATTCACTTTACTTTTTAAAATGCAGCAAAAGAACTTGTTCTGGACATAATACTTCCAGATAAAATTCACAGTAAAATATCTCTCCCTTGCATTGATTAAATAGTGGGCGTGATGACAGAAGCCTGTGATCTGGGAGGCTGAAGCAGTAAAATTTCAAGTTTGAACCCAACATGTGCAATTTAGCAAGACCATGTCTCAAAATAGAACATAAAAAGGGCCGAATACACAGCTCAGTGTGAAGGCCTGAGAGTCAGTCCTTAGTACCATGATCAATTAAAAAAGTGATAATCAAGCAGCACAACTAGCTAATGTCAATGCCAGGACTGTTTGCTAGTGGTACTCTATGCACTTAAAATTTTTTGGAGGGAGGGCTACCTTTTTGCCGTCTTCTCTCACTAGGACTCTCTGCAGCTATTAAACACAAGTATAGAGTGAAGGTTTGACTTAGAGCCCTTCAAGTCAAAGATGCCTTTTCCTGAGAACTTACTGCTCAAGACCCCAGCAATTCAGACCAGTCATCTACAGGAAAAAGTCCAAGTACAACCTCGGTTGTCAAGACTGGTGTCTTAGGAAACCACAGTCTAAACCACAGAACGGCATAGACTAATTTTTATGTCTCTAAAGTCTTAATACTTGTACTACTGTACTCCAAAATCTATACCAGAATGTTGATACTAGATTGGTTATCCTGCAGTAGTTTTATAAGGATAAGAAAAAATTTACATAATAGAATTTAAAATAAAGAATCCTAAGGATAAACATACTAAAAATAGTAGAAGAACATAAAATGTCTATCTTTAAAACTAAAAAAGATATCTAAAAATCAGTATATGGTATGAAGTATAATAGCAAATGGCATAGAAGAAGAGAACATAGGGCACATACTCTTTTTTTAAAAAAACTATGTCCACCAGAGTTCAAAAGTTACAAATTTGTGTAGGTGTACACTTCTAACTAAATAAACCATTGTAAGAGAGGAAAAGATTGATTGTGCACACTGAAAAAAATGTAAATGCAATGAAGTCATTCAGGCCCAAGTAGTCCCACTTAAGGGAAACAGAAATATGAAATTATACCATACATAATCAATTATAATTATTCAAAAGTGCTTAGTAGTAAGTATGATCATAGGGATCAATCTCACCAAAGTTCATCTGGAAAAATGTACTGATCTTTGAAACAAACATTTTTAAAAGCAGAAAATAAAGAAACCACAAGTTGAAGAGAAACCACAAGTTGTCATAAGAAGAATAAGGACTTTGGAAACTGGAGATGCACATCCTCTAGGAAGGAAAACTGAGACTTTGCTGCCCATGCTGTCATATAACATCCTCCAACTAACCCCCCAGCAGGGGTAGGTAAAGCTGTGGGAATTTGACCCCAAGGGCAGCCAATCCACAGACTGGCCAGTGACCTGTGACCTGGCTAGGACTGAAAAAATGAGGAGGGCCAATCCTATTCTCATCCTTGGGAATTTCATTCAGAAAACTGCAAAAGTTGAACCAGTTAGTAAAGGGGTAAACTACAAGAGTTTCACGGGGTAGCACTGAGGCCACAACAAGCCAAAACCATATGCAAGCCAAGGTTATGAGGAGGCAGAAACTATGAGTAAACAGGAAGCTGACTGGCAGCAGAGCCAGGAGCGGGTGAGCTCTTGGCTGTGAGATGCTGGAGGAAACTGTAGTCCCCAGAGCTTCTTTGGCCTTTTAGACTTGAAACAACTCTTAAGACACCACATGTATACTTAACCCCCCTGACCCCCCCCAACTCAGTCAGCACAAAGGAATCTGGACTTTGCAATCCAACAAAATTATAACCACCCAGTAGATTCGGTTCCACATTTAGCTTCCCACTTAATAGCCTCATGGTTTGGGCAGGTTAGTTGGATTCTCTGGGTCCAAGACTATCTTCACAAGATTGTTGTAAGTACGGTACACCAAAAAACTCAATAACTGGCAGCTGTTACTATTATTTTCCAGGTTTTTATAGTATTGCTTGCAGATTCAAGTGATTGTGCTGTGTAAATAGCTGATGCTTATCTTAAGTCCAGTTGACCATCCAAGAAAAGGAACAAGGATCAAGAGCAAATGTAGGTAAGGGGAAGTCACTTTTAATAACTGTTAAATGGCTGAATGAACATGCTTTCTAAGACTGTGTATACTACAGATTTTACTTTAAAAGGTTAAAAAAAAAGTCCGGCACAAGGTCTGTTTCAAGGGCTTCGGTGTATTGAAGTTTTTCTTCACTTATTGTTCAGTTTTCTTTAAAGAAACTGTGTTGGAGCAGGGCCATTTCTGTGTGAATGAGAAGGCTGTGAGTGGTGTCAGAGATCATATTCTGTAAGACAAGAATAATGAGGATGGAGCAACCAGTACATGCAGAAGCCTGCAATCTAGTAGGGGAGATAAGACTTACAGGCAATGATGCCTTCTCTGACTTAAAAGACTATGTGCAACTGGAGCTTAGGGAGGCAGAATTAGAGGGTATTTATTGCAAAGAAACAATTCAAAAAATGAAACTTTCGTTTTTTAGTCTTTCACATCTTATTGCACTTTCACAACCACAATATGAGTGTGGAAAGGTCATTAAGCTCATGGTGCACATGGGGGGAAAATGTTAAGGGTGACTGACCTACCCATAGAGCTAGTAAGTAATAGCAAACGAACTTTAAATCCTTGAACTACCCACAATTAAAACATTTACTTAGTCCTGTGTGCCCCTACGCTCTAACATTGTACTTCAAAAAAGCCTGATGAATAAATAGTCTAATCCTTGTTACCTATGTCACCCAGGTTGCAGTGTGCCAATCACAAGCGGCATTAAATGCTAAGTGGGTGGCAAGTGGTCTAGACAGTGATGTGCTGTGGAAGTCCACAGGATGGAGAGATTGATTGATGCAGGATAGAACATGGCTATGAAAGGCTAAGCTATATAAATGTTTATTAGAGAGGTTTACCTAAAGAAGCACTGTGCAGATGACCAGAAAAACAAAACCAGACAAAGAAGACTAGTTTAAAAAAAAAAAAAAAAAGATGGAGATTTGGGGCAATCCTGCTGAAATCACTGCTACTAGAAAAAGTTTGTGAAAAAGGCAGATGAGAAAGAATGAAATATCCAAGGGAGTCCCTCTCTAATAAACCTTATTACACATATTATGAGCCCCTTGTAACAGTGGAACATTTGAGTGAAATTCCTAAAATGTACGTGTAGTACTGGAGCTAAGTTTTGAAAGAGAAGATGTCCAAAGAGATAAAAATAGAACACCTCTAGCAAGAAAAGAACTGACCTGTAGCAGATTCTACCCTTCTAGACCACTGCTAAGGCATGTTGGATACCCTGTTTACTTGGCTAAAATTTGAAGCAGAAAAGAATTAACAGAAAATATTCATTTAACATTTCAGACTACAACCTTTAATGCATAAAATATAGCCACACAATATTGGTTAGTGTAAACAGTTCTCACTAAAAGACTATTCATATTTGACAGTCTCCATGTTTAAAAGCTCAAAAAACCTCTGGTCCTTAGCAAAACAAAAAAGGAAAATATATATGACATAAGCAATTTTTAAAAATTTCTGTTTTTTTCTTGGTACAAAATAGAGTTAATAAAATGTCCTATTTCTAAAGTAGCAACAATATTTTCTATTATTTACTATTTTGCTTTTTAAAAAAAAATCGCAATTCTTATTCCAGACTTTAAAGGTTCTCTAGACACATAAAAATCATTATCTATATAAAAATGAAACAACTGTAATAAAATAAAACTATAACTGTAATACCAGAATATATATAGGATGACATAAACATAGCCATATTCTGACGAGTCTTACCAGAAGCCATGTTCTGATGATTCTTAAATTTATCCTGGTGAGGAAAACAGAAGAAACAAGTTTTGCCCTGCTGCTGCTTCTCTGTGTGGACTGTTAAGTAACAGTAATGGATATTTTTCAATATTTTATATTCCAGGCACTTTATAAACATGTTTTGCACACACACACACACAAAGAGAAGAATGACTACCTCCTTTTAATAATGAGGAAATGGGGGCCCAGAAGTTTAATTAAGTTTCCAAGGTTCACAGATCCAGTAAAAGTGGCTGGGGTTTGAACTCAGGTCTCTCCAATTTCTCCAATTCCAAAGTCTTCTGTCTACATTAATATTAATGGTGTTTGTTATTACTATTAGCTATGATAAAGTCCAAGCTGCACTACAATGCCACAACTCCTAGAAAGCCACGTGATTAAAGCTGAAACAACCAATTTACTAGCAAAGTATGTTTCCTAAGCTATGATGTCTGCTAAGTGTATCAAATGCATTTCAACTTATGATACCTTCAAATTACAGGGGCTTATGGGGACATAACTCTGCCATAATTTGAGGAGCATTTGTATATTGAATTTCTAATCAATTAACTGCAAACTTCCCACTTTTAGAATATATACTGAATAGTAAAGATAACTATTCTAACTCCAAACTAGTACCTAAATCTCACTTAACTAATGGTTGCTAAGGAACACTCTTTTCTTGCAAGCAGTTTCATTTTCTGTGATAGTTGGTGGGATAAAGTTGAGAGGCACAGAGAGCTATCTTCTAGATGCTAAAATGATGTTTCAGTGAAAGGTTATTTCCAGAAACCAGAACTGGAACTGAGAACATATTTTTCCACAAAAAAATAGTGGGAGACCATATTAGAGATTAGTTTCATTATGGTATTCATGGGCACTTATAGGTAAACTAAAACTGTACTCACCACTCAGGACATTTCTCTCTATGGGAAAACACATGTCAAATTCAAAACAATTTACATGCAGTTTTTTTTTGTTTTTTTTTTTTTTTTTTTACTTAGTTATTGCTGTGTTCTTATAAATAGTGACAAATTCAAATCTCACCTGAAGTTTTGGTGTAAGAATTTTCTAAAAGATAAATTTCCCTTTCCATATTTTTCCATCAAAACAGGTACATGGTTTATTTTTTTCAAAAACTAGTAAATAACAGTTATATGTGTTAAAAATTCAAGATTTCATTTTGTACTACAAAATGAATTCTGTAAACAAAATAAAGCCAACTTTTTGGGCAACCAGGACAAAGAAAAGTTCCTTTTTCATATGTTACAGATGGTTGTTCTCCTAAATTACCTGGACAGATGCCCCAGGCCCTTATACTCTTTGTGGAAATCTAGTATTGGCCACAGGAAACTTTATTTTAAAGCTATATTTTAGGTAATTCAAGAAAGTTTCCATGAATTATAGTAAAACATATTGTGAAAGAAAGACATTTACCAGGTAATCTTTGCGATTAGTTTTCTTAAAGACCTGGAAATAACAATCATTTATGTATGTGATCAAACTCAAGGGTAAGAGCTGAGGTAAGGAAGGGACAAGTGTGCTGGGAAAAATATTAATCATGCCCACCTTTTGACATGAGAAGAGACAGAAAGTACTCAGGAAATAAACAGAATTTTGGAAAACTAGAATCAAAATCATGAAATCATGGAAACAAAATGAATCTGAACCTGGAATGACCATCTCCTTTCCATGAGTAAAATTGAACTGCATTAATAACAATGTTGTGTATAGCAGACTACACTTGGGGACACGTAGGACAAACAAAACTCTCAAGTAATCTAAGAATGCCAAAATGTTATTAGCATGCATTCCTGAATGTCTGTGGTGAATCCATAATAAGAGTTAACACAGAAGGACCAAAAAACAAAACAAAACAAAACAAAACAAAACAAAAACCCAGCTTTTTTTTTTTTTTCCTCCTCAATTGCTAAAATTACTGAAGCAGTTAGGGTGGAGTTTCAACTTCACTGACTTTGGAATTGATGGAGTATGCTTCTAGGTGTGTCTGGGCAGGGTCCTTGGGGTCTGTATCTGTTTCTTATCCCTTTGGCTCGGCACTGTTCCCCTCCTCCGCTTCCCAGTTGCCTAGAGCTAAGCAACTTTGCCCTGCCACACCTTTTCTGCCATGATGTCTCTGTCTTGGAGCCACCCAGTCATGACGGAAACCCTGAACAAATTAAGTTTCTCTCCTTTCAGCTCTAGGTGTTGGGTATTGTGTCTCACTGAAAGACAATCACCATTCAAGCAGGTCTTTTTCACCTGAAGAGGATGCTAGAATAATTAATGACACCCTTTATGTAAATGAGAATGCTGAAAAGCTTTTCGTTCTTCACAGAATTATAAAGCTAAAAGAAGAGCACACAGAATTACAAATAGGTTTCTACTTGGTGGAATATGTATGAAGGCAAACTTTCCAACATTAGTATACACAATGTAGAATTCTAAAATAGGGTACCTAAGGAGCTTATAAAACTCCCCCATTCTAAGAGTTTTTAAGAGGACTAGTTCTGGGTTATCTATTACACTCAACACATGGGGTGAAATGATGACAGACCTGTGGCAAATTGATACTCCCCAGGAAGAGAAAAGTCAGATGAGGAAATTCTGGTGTTGTCATGACAATATGACTGATAATGACATCAGCAATTCTTAATTCCAAACTGTAAAGAACACTCCCAGGAAACTGACATCATATTAAACACATACTCCTCAGAACTACTCTCCCTTTATCTCTCAATCTAATATTTGATCTAGTGTCAAATATAATGATGTTTCAACCACAGGATCTTGCCAAACCTGTTAGAAAATATACCCATATCTATGGAGAGAATGAAGATTTTAAATATTCACAGAGAGAGTCACAGAGAGATGTATTTATGTACTATAAACAACATACATATTCCCAGATACAAGTATAATAATTGTATAAAAATATTACCACTTATAAAATGCTTTAATATATATTATCTCAATTAAAGTCTCAGAGGAGGCAGGTCAAGTATCTCCTACTCCCACTTTGTTTTGAATGAGTAGGTAGCCTAAAATAGGTTAGGCAACTTGCTAAAGATCACAAAGCTCAATATTAGAGAATTTCAAAGCTGGAAAGAATTATTAAGGACCAATCCCTGTGCCTGTGTCTGGTATACAATAATCACTAAACAAATATTTCAGTAACTGAATCCTACTGTTTCTCCTTGCACACCTTGATCAATAGAAAATTCACCCCATTAGCTGTATTTAGTTTTATCTATATGTACATAAAAAATCCTTTGCTAACCAGCCTTAAAATCTGAAACTACCTGTCAGAATTCTACCTCAGGAGTAGAATCTATGTCTTCTATAGATTAGAAGTAATTTTCTTTGTATTCTGTGTCACCATAAACATGAGGCTCAGTTTTCAAAAAAAATCTTAACAAGCTTATATGTGATTTAAACAGTCAGTAAGTCTGTAACTATTTACTCTACGTTTTTTATTTTTGTTTTTGTTTGTGTGTGCCAGGAATCGAACTCATGACTTTGCACTTGCCAGACAGTGCTGTGCCACTGAGTCATAGCCCTGGCCCTACAGTCTTTCTTGCATATAGTAGCTTTTGCTGAATGCATGAGTGGCAAGGCAAGATAGTTTTGTTACATACATAAACAAATGGCAGAAATGATTTTCACCCTTTTTGTTGAACTATGAACATCTGAGTTAAGAGCTAAATGTAAAGGTGGTGGCCAAATCTTTTTTAAAAATGTTTTACAGATTGGGGCTGGGGATATAGCTCAGTGGCAAAGTGCCTGCCTGGCAAGCATAAAATTGTGAGTTTGATCTCTGGTACAACCACTCCCCCAAAAGAGAAGTTTTACAAATTTATTACACATTATAAATTTGTACCCTAACTTTCTGATCACTCGGGATCATAAGAGGAATTGCATATGTATATGCAATCCTATACATGTATATGACTTATTAAGGAGATGAGATTTCATGACAAAATGTTTTCTCTTGGTCTCAACTGTTATTGTCAACATAAATCTTCTAAGTTTACTTTTTGGGTAAAAGTGAAGTGGCCTCCTTATCTCTCTGCAAGCAAGTATTCTGTAAATATTTGGATGTAAATTGTATATCATGCGATCTAAGACTGGTGCCTGAAAGCTGCCTGAGGTACTCAGATGCTAACAGTGAAACAAGTAGACAAAAATTATAAGACATCAAAAATCACAGATGCATATCAATTCCCAAGGTGCTGAAATGTGAGAAAGGTAAGTCTTAGAATCTATGAAGTATAGCAAACAGGTGCATGAACATCGTGTATTCAATTACACATACATGTTCTTTTCATTCATAATTCAAGACTCTGGAAATATATTTTGTCAAACACTCATTTTTAATTTTCCTAAGAAAATAACAGTAAGTGGTTATAAGTAAATGACTCATACATTCACTCCAAGGAGATTTGGCAGTAGTGGGCATAGTCTCCATGAATCAGACTAAGAAACTTTCCCCTAATCACACAGATGTATCCGTCACAAAGGAGCAAGCTGAGCTGTTGTTTCCCTTCTCAGTGACCTCCCCACAATTACATCAGGCAACACCTGTAGTGTTTTACATGCACAGTGCATCCACATAATAAGAAAGATTATAGGGAGATGAACTGAAGTGCCTAGATATTTATCAGACTACTTCAAATGTCTTCTTATTAGTGCTTTGAAAGTTATCAGTTGCAAAGTAACCTGAGAATCAGTCAATCTCTATTACTCTGTCCCTATTCCCACCCTATCCCACCCCTACCCCTACCCCTACCCCTACCCCTGTCCCTATCCCTATCCCTATCCCTATCCCTATCCCTATCCCTATCCCTATCCCTATCCCATTATTTCTATCAGTAACCAGTACTGTTCTGGTAGTCTGTAAGATTGTGAGTCTTACAAACAGACTTCCATCCTTTTAGAGGTCCTAATGCACTAGTTTTCTGTTTTCCTAGTGCTTCAGATGGGAAGAGAAATGTCTGCATAGATCACATAAATTAGACAAAAAGATGTGTATCTGAAGTGGTTATCACAATCCCTAAACTTGGTAGGAAGTTTCAAAATGAATCAAAAGCAAACACTTAACATATAAGATGACATACCTATAGAAATTGACATGTGTAGCAACATAAATATCTGATAATTCATATTTATTGAGGAACTGACTAGTCACCATGTAGCTCCTCCTCTTCTTCAAGTACTCTCCTTCCAGGTATTTCACTGGTGTGATAATAAAACTGACATAAAAAAGTGAAAGAAATTGGTCAATTTATTTACAGACTCTGATTAAACTAAAACTTCAGGACTAAGCTATGAATTTTGTGTAGCTGTAATGTTTCCTTTTTTATGCAGAACATCAGTGATCTCATCTTTAAAATAATCTTTTAGTAAATATTAACATACCAAATCAATAATATATTCTAAGTCCCTAACTCAGGCCCTAGTACACAAGTATTCAAATATTTGTTAATGAATATTTGAATGAATGGAAAATATCTGCAAAATGTATAAAGCCCTAGTCAAATTATTATTATTCCATAAAAAGTAGCTTATGACAGATACCTGTTAATTGATGCTAAAAGGAAAATTCCAGTTCAAGTTCTATAGTTCATGATCTCTTGAGTGATTTAAAAATATGTTCTAATTTAGAAGTTCTTAGAATTCACATAAGCTATTTACCATGATCATCCTCAGGCTACAAAATATTGTAAATCACCACAGGGAATATTTTTCTCCTGTTTCTATACCTGCCTTCATATTTTATTTAAAATATAATAATTCAGCTTTTTTGATGACTAGTAGATTTTTTAAATTAGGTGAACAAACTCTGGTAATTTAAAACTATATTATTTTATTCTCTCATATAATATTAAAATCTCTATCAATAAATAAAAATAGACAAATTATTGATAACCATTGAAGCTATTCTTTTTACTTTGGTATGTGTTTGAAAACTTCTACAAGATATTTTTAGTTGGTATTAGTCTTGTGAGGCTGACTCTCAGGGGATTCCAGACAAGCAAGACAAATCCCTGGTGCTACAAACACCTATGAAATAACTACAGAGTTGATCATGAGTTTTTTAAAACTTTATCTGTACATATTACTTGTCATGGTTTATGTCGGTGGCCCCCAGGCCTCATGTATTTGCATTGTACATTTGTGACTGGTTCATTGTCTAGTGCTTGGATTGATGGTGTCAGTGCTACACCCTCCTAGGGGTTGAAGCCAGGATGTGATGTAATCGCAGGAAGAAGGTGTGTCTCTCTCTTGCCGGTTTCCGGCTTGCTGTTTGCAGCAGCTGTGAACTGTGGCCCTCCATGCCACCCTGCCAACTGAATATGGACTGAAACCTCCAAAAACTGTAAGAAATAAACCTTTCATTTCCCAATTTTGGGCATCAGGTATTTTGTCTCAGCGATGAATAAAAAGTAACTAAGACATTACTCTTATGAATTTCTCCTAGAAAAGAAGGAAGGAAAAAAGAAAAAAGCCATTTTAAAAAGTTGAGACATGAGACAACAGTCTGGACAGTGCAAAGATGACAGTGAACCATTAAGATATGCTGCAAGTCTAAGTGATTAGACAGAAGAGTCAGCTAATTTCTACACTTAACAATGAAAATGCACAATTCTAAGTTCACAGCTGCTCTGTTGTTCTGTCTTTTCTTCTTCTCTACCTCTTACCCATTAGTTTAAATGGCCTGACTCTCTTCTGATTTTCCCTTGGATCTATCCTTATTTATTTACTGTATGCCTTTGCATCTGAAATAACTTTTAATGTCCTCTTTGACCTAAAACTCCCACATCAAATAAAAATTTCTGAATGACACTTGTAAAGCTCTCTACTTTCTAACTCCTTTGCCCCTTTACCTCTATTCCAACTACTATTTGTGTTTTGGCTGCCCATGAACTCACTCTTTTCTGGCTGAGTTTTGCCAGGAAACAGCCTCTGTTTTTCCATCAGCCAAACCACTCTCTTTCCCTCTGTTTACTCTGTTGAAATCACAGCTCATGGTCTGCCCCGAGTTTTTTCTGCTATTTCCTAAGTCCTCTTGCTCTATTTTCTAAGGAGTGTTTTAATGCCTACATTAGGCCAACTTACTCTCTTTACATTATAAACTCCCCAGCTGAAGAAACCATGGCAAGGGTTAGCACACACTCTCCATTCTTTATTAAAAGGTACCCAGTGTAAGCTCAGCAACTGCTTATTGACCTAGCTTCACTGTAAATCAGAAGTTGTTTCCTTTCCAGCCAAACACACCTGAGGACTTCTATACACTCCATCAGTTGCTGCATCTGATTTCCACATAATTTGGAACCAGAAATGGTGAGGAAAAACACTCCTACTCTTACCTAAAAATAGTTGTCATAAAAATGAACCAGGAAGTGCTTACGGGAATCCAGACAAGATAAGCATTCAATTTCAGTGCCTTATCTATCTATCTATCTATCTATCTATCTATCTATCATCCATCCATATTTACTACCCATCCATGTCAATCTATATGCAGGTATATGTATGTATGGATGTAGCTAAGCTAGCTTTGCTATTAAAAAGCTTTACTGTAACTTTCATAAAAATTATAGCCTCTTGGACCTAAGAGTTAGAAATGACTAAATATTTTCTTGGTTAAGCATTTATTTATTAAAAGCCAAGATGTTATTAAAAAGTGTTTTAGGCTAACTGAAGTAGCCAAGAATTACTTTCCTCTGATGACACCACTTCCCTTAAAACGCTGGTGGGCTGATTCTTTGTCTCTTCCTTGTTCCTCTTCAATGCAAAACAGCACAGCCCTGAGATTTTCTCCATCTCATTCCATCCCCTATAAACTGGACTGCTGTTTGGAGCATGGGCTTTCTATAAAATCTCCCAGGATCAAAAGGCAATTCTACTATCTGTTAGGCTATCAACCTTCATCTAAATCCACTGTTCTATATAAAATAGGGAAAGGCTGTAGTCTTACACATACATTACGGTTTTTTCAAGAAGCAAAGGAGATACTTTAGTCTGTTAAATTATGAATATTAGTTATCATCACTTACCTATCTCAAGGAAATGCTTTCCTTTTTCAGATAAATTTAGCACATAACTACCACCTTGTCTTGAGTAATATTACTGTAGTATCTAAAACCTCAGTTATAGTTAGTTCCACTTCAAGAAAACCTTCAGTGACTGATATCACTGTGTCATCAAATTCCAAACTTCCCATCCTTTCATCTATTCTGCACTGTAATGAAAAAAAATTACTGAATGAGAAAACAGGTGAATGCTTAGCACGTGCCAGACATTTGTTACAAGGATTTTACAAGCATTATTTCACTGTTCTTCACAGTATACTACCAACATCCCAAATGCCCAGTCCAGAGGAAGAAACAAGCCTCTCTTTTGCTTTTTTTATTGTGCCACCCTTCTAGTCTTTGGGTTCACATCATCACCACCAGGGCCACCGACCCACCCCTGCTTCTTCACCACATGTCATTTAACCAACCTCAATTCATTAAGTCAGCCAGTTCAAATTTGTTATTTCTAGTGCCCAGTATTCACAGTCCTGTCTTTCAAAAGACCATTTCTAACCAGAGGTGTCTATTGCTCCTCTTGAGTTGCTGACAACCTCTGAGGCGAATCCTAACAACACTTCTGCTCAACAATCTAACAAAAAGAGTAGTATGGTCATCTATCTTCCACACTTAAACATACATGCAGTTATATCCTTTAGAGCACTTTCTTTTGCTCTCTCTTTTACAGTAGCAATTATGCATTTTGGGTTTTATTACTCCAACAGTTCTTATTACTTTTTTTTT